>JAJOZX010005606.1:0-245000 GCA_023014485.1 Bathynomus jamesi
CATGGACACACTCACTCAGGACTGTTTTAACAGTGATCCTTCCCTTGGGTATCCAATAAGTTTTTCTTAATGTAGTTAGTGTCTGTGGTACCCCCATATGATATACATCATTGTGTATTTTTCTGATGATTAATGTTGTCAAATAGCTAAATCTAGGTAAAAGGATTGGATTTTGCTTTTGTATGACAGTTTTGATTTGTCTAATCTCCCTTTACACCTTAGAAGGCCTTCCTCATCTCTGAACAGTTTAGATCCACAACTACGATGGTACAGGTTCTTTTGTTTGTTTCCCATTTGTTAAGAATTTAACTCTTATTGTACTCTTTTTGTTGGGCCTGGCCTATCCAATATTGGTTGCAACTTCTGTATAATTATGATTGTTTTTATTTAGCTGTTGTGTTAATTGTAGCTAAACAGTTGGAGCAAACCTCAAACAGTAGGCTGTCACCCTAACAAGTTTGTTGAAATCAGAATACTTTTCATAATTAGTGATGTTCAACCTTTTCATTTGAAAGATTAAATTTAAATGTCAAGTTAACTTGTTCCACAGGCCATTGGTCTGTATTACAGAGCCACTTAGGTCCCATAAACCAAGTTTTGTTTGACTTCAACAACTTGTAGGATAAACCTCTGGTCAGAAAGTCTGCTGGATTCTGTTTAGTTGGAACATAGTGAAAGTTTACTTGTAGGCTTTCATTAGCGTCAGCTATTTCTTTTAGCCTATTTCTTACAAATATTCTTACTATTAATGCTATCATTCCGTATCCAGGCAAGACAAATCTGACTGTCAAGCCAGACGTGGATATTAGTTATGAACACATCATAGTAAGCATCCTTAAGCAATGAAATGGTTTTAATGGCTAATGTAGCAGCCAATAGTTCCAATTGAGGTATGGTTCGGGTAGGTTTGAGAGGTGCAACTTTCCCTTTTGCATAAATTAGATGACTTTCTGTAGGGCTTACAAGATACGACAGCACCCATAAGCTTGTGTGCTTGCATCAGCAAACAATGAACATGAAGCCTCTGGGGATATCCCTAAACCCACAGCACTTTGAATTTAATGTTCTGCACTTTGTTTAAATCAGTAGCTAACTTCTTCCAAGATTTTTGATTTTCATTTGTTATTGGATCATCCCACCCAACATTTGTCCTCCAAATTTCTTGGAGGAGAATCTTTGATTTTATTGTTGAAGGCAGGAATAGACCATAGGATCAAAAATTTGGAAGCCTCTGATAATATTTGTCTTTTAGTATTTGCTTCCTCATCAAGTTTAAAACTTTAGTACAGATTGAATCATGACTGTTAGAAGTTGCATCCAAATACCAGTTCATACCTAAAGTTTTAACTCTGTCTGATGGCTCAGTAAGACCATTATTATCTTTTAAAATCTTTTGTTAAATCCTCATTATTTGAAATCCACTCTCTAAGTTCAAAGTTACCTTGTGCTAATGTTTTGAGAGTGTTCATAGACTTCAGATAATTCAGATTTTGTTGTCGTTGAGCCTATTAGATTGTCTACGTAAAAATGTTCCTTAAGGAAGTTCAATGTTAGAGAGTTATTAAACTGGTTTAAATGATGTTTAATTGTCAATGCTAATAGGCTAGGTGAGCAATTGGCTCCAAACAACACAACATTAAATCTATAGGTTATGAACCCTTTATTCAAATCAAATGGATCCTTGAACCATAAGAACCTAAGTTGGTTCTTATCATATTCATTTTTAAGATTTATTCTCAAAAATGCCTTCGAAATGTCACTTTGTACAGCATATTTGTCTAACCTGAACCTCAGTAAGATCTTCACAAGGTCAGAAATGAGATTAGGACCCTCAATCAAGCAATCATTCAA
Source organism: Bathynomus jamesi (assembly GCA_023014485.1). NCBI lineage: Eukaryota > Metazoa > Arthropoda > Malacostraca > Isopoda > Cirolanidae > Bathynomus > Bathynomus jamesi. Next base: position 1,852 of record JAJOZX010005606.1, read on the forward strand.
GCTGTGTTTATCACTATCTTTGAGGCTACAATTATATACTACTCTAAGTTTTGTTGTTGGGGCATCTTGTCGATAAACCCCCCTGTGGGTTAAATAATGACAACCATCTTTTTTAAAAGGGTTATCTGTTTACTTCTTCAATGAAGCCTTTCTGTAGCTGTTCTTTGAAGACATTATTATATGTTTTTACATTATTTTCTTGTTGAGTTTTTTCATTACTTTATATAAATGTCCTTTAGCTACTTGAGATTATCTCTTAAAGTTGGACAATTTATTTTCCAAGGTAACTCAAAAATAACTATTGTCTTTACACTGAATGGTGTCTTCAAATCTTTCTACCATTAACTGATTCTGAAGTTTGATGTGTGTCATGTATACCCACAGATTCTAGTAACCATAAAGTTTGAATTGCCTCATCCAAAGTTTCATTTGATAATGATGAATTAATGTTCTCAGTTGAGATAATATTATTCAAAGTGTTGCTATTCTTACAGGTGTTATGTAGGACTGAGTTGAGGCACATAGTATTTGTTGGTCATGCACTGTTTTGGTTTAGGTCTAGGTTGTAGTCTGATAGGTCACCCAAAGGGGCTATCCCTGATGGAGTCTGAATAGCTATACCATTACCTATCTCTACTATGCCCTTATGAATAAGATTAATATAATCTGCCCCTATTAGCATTTCAATGTTAGCTATTGTGTTGTTAGTGATATGTCTATCAGCTATTTTGTAGTGTTTTTTCAAATGATTTATGGTTTGTTCTAGTTTGGGTAACCAGTTTGTTTTGTCTACTTTAGAAATAATAACTGCTTCAATTTTCTTGAATTTACTTTCTAAATGTAGTTCCAGGTCAATTGTCTTATAGCTATTTTGTCCGAGTTATCCTTAACAAAGGACGCAATATTGAAGTTTTGTTCATTCGGGTTTGGTGTCAAACCCAATTTATTAACTAAATTTTTGAAACAAATGTTTGTTGAGAACAACAGTCTATAAGACATCTCACTGGAGTGGTACTACCCTCACTATTCACTAAGTCCAAAGTAATAGTTGGTAAAAGAATCTCAGTGTTTCTTGTTACATTGTTTGAACAAGCAGAATGTCCCATGAAAGTGGCATTTTCTTGATTACCTTTGTTTGGGGGAGGTATCTTTTGAGTTTGAGTACTATTATTTGGACACTTTGGTGAATCACACATTGATGAGACATGTCGTAAACTTTTACAAAACTTACACTTGAATCTTAACCTAGATTTACAGTCTTTCTTATAATGTCCCTGGCCAGTACACTTTTACACAGGTTCAACTGTTCACATCTTTTAGCCCTTTGGTTAAAATCTGAATATTTGTCACACCCAGTACTACTGTGTTCATTACTTGCACAAATTTGCAATATGGTGTGTAAGTTGAGGCAGCAGTTACATTAAAGTTCTGTAATGTAGGTGTTCGTGTTTTGTAGTTGGTCACATTTGATTCTACAATATCAAGTTTTGTCTGTTTGGCTGTAGCTAGTTGGTCTCTGGGAACAGTCTTTGGTTTATCCATAGTCTGGGTCTTATGTGTTGGAAAATCTCTCAAGTTGTAATTAGTTAGGATATTGGGGAAGTGTTGTCTTATTTGTGTTAAATTAGGATAATTTTCTCCCGTCTTTAGAATTAAATTATCTTTAACCCTCGAAGGAAGGCACCTAAGTACTATGCTTTGTATAAGCCAAGATGAAGTTTTAATATCTATCTCATTGCTAACCAGTTGTCCTATAATAGCTTCTAATTTTGTATAAAAATTTTCCATATCACTATGGTTATCTTTTATGGGTGCAAATTCAAAAATTTGTTGAGATAATTCATATATAATCACATCTTTATTAAACGTAATTACGTTTTAAAAGATCAATAGCTACTTCATATGAATCCCTACGGCTGGTAAATAGGCTATCAGGTTATGGGCTGGGCCTTTAAGGGAACTAGTTAAGTAACTAAACTTTTCAACAGTTGAAATATAAGGTTTATTACCTATTAAATTCTCAAATTTGTCAATGAAAGATGGAATTGTACCGTGTCCCCTTCAAATGTTGGTATTTGCAAAATGGGTAACTGAGCCCTCAATTCTTGTGACTCAGGATTTTGCATGCCACTTAAATTTTGTTGAAGGTTAGCCCTACTTTGATTAAAATCAGAATTAGGTTTTTTTGGTGTTAAGTCAGTCAACCGAGACCGTAGTTCCCTTATTTGCTGTTCAATTGAGCTTACCTGATCATCATCATCAGCGTAAAGGTCTATCAATTGTTCTTCAGCCATTTCGGATTCAACTAACTCTGAAATACTCTCATTAATGGCTATTATTTCCTCCTTTTTAATTTCTAATTTAATAATTACACTCTCTATATTTTTCTTACCTGGTTGTGTAATATTGTTAAAAGTGTTCACAGCCTTTGTAACAGCTCCCAACTTTGCCCCCCTTTTCTTTTTTAACTTTTTCAATTCTGCACTGTCCATGTCTAAGTCAAAATTGTTTAACTGGGGATCGTAATGAAATATAGGACAAGAAGAAATTACCAGAGAGAGAGAGCACAGACAAAACAGTCAAGTTCAAATTTGGTTTAATCCCCCCCAAGTACTTGTGTGTCACTCAGGTCTAAGCTTATAAGAGAATGAGACTCCTTTAATGTAAATGTTTCCTAGTTAGGCCCTAGGTTGTAGACCTAATTAGGCTTGCTCAGGTTAGGCTTAGGCTAGACCATTTAGCCTAATTCTGCAATTTTTGTTAAGTAAGCTTAAGGTTTGTAAATTCCCCACACACGGACCACCAATGCGAAAAATGCTCTGTATGAATTGGTCCACAATTAACCCACCCCTTATATCTCCAGTCTAACTATAGAGTAGATCAAGTCTAGCCTAGAGGGGTCAGCCTAGAGATTCCGGAAATGGTCCAGAGCGGGCAGATAAATTGAGGTCCACAGTAGGATTCCTCACAAGAATTAGGTTAGGGCAATCTACCTTCACCTTTGTTAAGCTATGAGTTGATGCTGGGTCTTAGGCCACAATGTAGGCCTAACTTGTCTGACCCAGCTTAATTTAATGCTTATAACTTACTGGTGTAAAAACTCAATTAGTCACTTACTTTTGTTATCGGAGTGTCTCCCTTCTCCGGTTATGTTTTCGAGAGCGCACTTTTCTGGTACGTCCTCTCGCCCCGTTCTTCGTTTTCGTTCTCCCTTTGTTCTCCTCTTCGCGGGGCTTCTCGTACCAGCGTTGTCTTGGTTTATTCCTCGGTTGGTTGAGCGGTAATGTATCTCCACTACCGAGCACGCTCCTCCCACACAGTATATAAATACTAGTGTGGAGAATAACTCTGGTGAGCAACCAATTGGTTTCATCCACCCAGTTATTGACATAAAAGGAATTTAATGATTGTTAGATTAACTACCTACCTACTCAGTGAACCACTTTCGTTACCTCCCAACTACCCACTCATCAGTTTTCCATAGGCATCTCCTAATCAGTTTGGTTTTAAAAGGTCTCACTCAGCTGACCTGTCTATCTATGTACTTAAAGAAATAATATCTAAATACACTGACAGTAATTCAAGTATTTATAGCTGTTTCCTAGATATAAGTAAGGCATTATTAGGCATATGATAGAGTGAACCACAATATTTTATTTGCAAAACTAGAAGACAGGAAGGTTCCCATGTACATATTAAATTTATTGAAATTTTGGTATTCCCACCAATCTTTTACCGTTAGGTGGGGCAATGTACTATCCGAATGTTTTGGCTCCTCTTGCGGGGTGAGACGAGGCTCCTTGCTCTCTCTCATGCTGTTTAATGTGCATATTGACGGATTAAGTGCTTCACTTAATGAGGCAACAGTGGGATGTTGTATAGATAGCACAAGGATAAATAACTTAGTTTATGCCGATGATATGGTGTTAATAAGTCCCTCTGTTAAAGGTCTGGATCGGCTACTAAAAGTCTGCGAAGTGTATCCGCAGAAACATATTCTTTTTAATGTTACAAAAACTAAGGTTATGCAATTTCATCCTAAAAGCTCTAATCAGCCAGCTGACATTAGGTTTAAAATGGAAGGTGAAGTAATTGAGGAAGTACAAGAGTTTAAGTATTTGGGTCAAACTATCACCAGCTCCTTGAGTGATGACTCAGAAGATATAAGAAAACAATTCCGAAGCCTTTGTGCTAAAGCGAATATGACTCTAAGGAACTTTCGGTTCTGTACAAGTGAAGCTAAAGACACTCTCTCTCGTACTTTCTGCAGTAATATATACAGACAGCAATTTTGGGTGAATTATAAAAAAAGGTTCTGGCAGAACCCTAAATTTGCTCTACAACAGGTCTTTTAGACCCTTACATAAGGCTTACGTAAATTACCCCCGAGATGCTCAGCTTCGCAAATGTTTACTACCCGCAATGTCCCGAGCTTCCCCGAGGTAACAAGACGTGCTCAATACAGTCTAATGCAAAGAATTAAAAAATCAACCAACCCGATTATCCAAGCTATCCATGAGTCCTACCGTTTATCCTCTAAGCTATGGAATTCTTGGTACGAAAACATCTGTCTGTAGCTCCACTCAACTTCGACATTACTGTATTATTTCTAAGCAACTGTACATATTTCTATCCTTAGTATGTGAACTGTCATTGTATTAATAATATTTGTCATATGGACTATAGTCTGCCAATAAACCTTTTCATTTTCATATATCCTCTACATTTTCATAATGAATAAACAAGTTCGTTATCTTAAACCGAAACTAAATAATAAATTTATGCATAAATAACGTAATTCAATAAAAACTCGTAAAAAATAAAAAAAGAGAACAAAATCCTGTAATTGAAGTTTAAATTTCATTTGTAGCCAATAATGAATTAAAGTGTTGTTTTCATTTGAGTGCCAAATGTATTGAATGAGGATTGGTGCGACTGACGATATGTTTCCGCGTGAACATTTGTGCAAAAATAAATAAAAGATATATATACATACATTGTTTATTATATAAAGCATGATTGATGATTTGGAAGGCAAATGAATCACGCACACGGGACTGTTCTATAAATCGGCAAAAGAATTAATTATTTTTTTTAATGATTACAGTTTCAAATTTTCGGTACGATAAATTTCTGCGAGAGACTCCGTTCATGGTTTGATCAACCATCATTTGGTATATTTCGAGTCGAGGGAGGAAGAGAGCAGGAAGCAACTACCCAAAACTACCCCAACCACCCAAGTCCCCCAAAATGTCCCTATTTCTAAATAAATGTTCTAAGCTAAAAAAATAAGGGATCTAGACACAAAGACAAATGCAATAAGTATGTAAAACATTGAAGTTTATTAACCTTAATTAAACAACATGTCCAGTGTAATTGCCATTTTTTCTGATATAATATTCAACTTTACACAAATGTTTAACATAATTTTTGGAAATAGCTCAACTGGGATGGTGTTCATTACCTCATAGACTTTGATTTTTAGGTCTTCAAGTTTCTTTGGCTTGGTAGAATAGATCCTGTCTTTTATGTAACCCCACATAAAAAAAGGGATAGGGTGTGAGGTGAGGTGAGTATGGGGACCATTCCACTGGCTCATGAAGGAAAATTAGTCTGCCGGAAAAATGCTTGCTCAAAAAGTTGGGAGTTTCACAAGCAGTGTGTGGAGGTGCTCCATCCTGCTGAAGCCACTGTGAATCTGGGGTAATGCAGTTATTTCTTTTAAAGGACAAACTAATTAGCTGTGGAATAGAAAGCTTCTAGAAATTTAGTAGAAATTAGGAAAAGTTATTGCTTTAAGTATGAAATAGAGAGAGAGTGGTTTTAATATACAGGGTGGTCCAAAAGTCCCTATCTATTTTGCTGAAATAATAGTATTTTAGGATAAAAATGTAACATAATTAGATGTATATTTATTTATGAGGCCTAGGTCTAATATTCGACGTGAGCACCATCAACATCCCTGCAAATCTCAAATCTGTCCACTGCATTGCGGAACACATTCTCAAGCATCTCTGGGGTTAGTTTAGTGACTACCGCGACAATATGGATTCTCAGATCCTGCAGGTTTTGTAAACCTCAAACTTTATAAAGTCCCACGCAAAGAAGGCTAATGGTGTTAATCCGGAGATCGTGCTGCTCATGGCCTGTTTCCACCACGTCCGATCCGGCGATTTGGTAAGACCTCATCAAGGTACGCCCGAACGATGTTTGCATAGTGGCAAGGAGCTCCATCTATTGAAAGACAACAGTGTTGAGAATGCCATCTGAACGAAGCTGGAGTTCAAGAAACTGATGAAGCATGTCAAGATAAATTGGCCCTGTTACCATAGCTTCTGCAAAGGAAAGAGGTCTGTAAATCTTCGACTTTGTCATATCCAGCCAGGCATTAACTTTAGGAGAATCTCCCATTCGTAGAATTCGGTTGGTTTTTCACTAGCGCAGATACGGCAGTTATGTCGATTAACCTTTCCGCATGTGTGGAATGTCGCCTCATTGCTAAAGAGAATGTGGTTTAATAAATTTTAGGTATGAATTTTTTTCAATGAATTCTGTGCACATGGCGGCTCGTCTTGGATAATCCTTTTCGTGTAACTCATGTAGCACTTGAATATGACAACTCTTCTTTTTTAATGTTGATTTTAAAATCCTAAGAACAGTCGTTTTTGGTATGTTCAGTCTACGTGATGCTGTGCGAGTTGACATTCTAGGATTTGTTTCAAAGGCATCTCTCACCAATTCGACATTTTCTTGAGGTACCTGGACGTCCAGATCTTGCTTCATCATGAACTAGATCCTGTTCTTTTAAAGTTATTGACCAGCTCGCGATGCTTTATCTGTAGGTCCTGGTTTGTGACATCTTTCGAATTTTTCTTAAATTTCTTTGCACTTCTTCCCTTGGATACGTAGTGTTACTACCATCACACGTTCTTGTAAGGGGTTCCAAAAAACCTTAGCCCCCCCCATTTTCAGCTTACATGTTTACTTATATCGAAATAGTTTTTAGTGATTATAAAAATATATACAATTCTTTATTTATTGCAGGTATTAAAATTACTCTAGCTGATAAAGTGACAATATAATGGCTTCTCAATTAATTGGTGATTCGGAGAGGCAACGTGTGATAGATCACATACGAGCAATAACATTTCGGGAAGCTCGTGATGCTGAAGCCACCTTTATAACACGTTCATGGGTTGCCAAAAAGTTGCAAAGAAGTGAGGACTTCGTCAAAAGAAATTGGAATAAAACTTTGGATGAATGTGAAATGGATACAACCAAATCTGGGCGCCCAAATTTGCCACTCTCTCAGGAAACAAAGGACATCATTGAAAGCGGTACGCGTAAGCGGAAAAACAGCTGTGCTAAACTTTCTAGAGAGATCGAAGTGTTGAGAGGAAAGATCGTTAGTGGTGAGATCATTCGACTGTACCGTCATAGGCAAGGTTTAAAGCCTTGGCATGAACTTCCAAAGCCAAGAAAAACTCAACTTAACATCGATGACAGAATGTGGTTTGCCCATTATCTTGAAGATTGGGATGTGGATGATTTCATGCATTTAGCTGTCTCGGATGAATTTTTTGTTTACGTAACACGTCGGCCTAACTACCAAAATGATCGAGTGTGGGCCACAACACCAGAAGAAATCGATGACAATGAACATTATCGAGAATTATTGAAAAGTCCAGACTGTGTTGGTGTGTTTGTTTTGTTCACTGCAAAGAAGCTCATGTGGGTGCTGAAGCCAAATGGTCAGAGTTGGGATGGACATTATTTTCGTGATATTATTCTATCCCAGCATGTCATTCCTTTTCTAAGAAACCCAAACAATGTTATAGATGTCGATCAGGTCACACTTCTGCACGATAAGGCCCCCCTACTTTAAGGCATTAGCCACGCAACAGTTGTTGCGGAACCATGAGATCGATTTCTTTGGAAATGAAGAATGGCCAGGAAATTCTCCTGAGCTGAACGTCTGTGAACACAATGGACCAGTTATAAAGGACAAGGTTGGATGTCTCTTGTTTCAAGAACCTGCAGCAAATCGATTTTCGAAGGATACAATGACGCAACACATTGAAACTGTTTTAGCAAATTTGCGTAACGATCAAGATCTATTCACGTCACTTTTGGCAAGCTACCCAAAGCGAATTCAGGCTGTCTTGGAAGCCAATGGCGGGAACACCAAGTTTGAATTGTTTCTCATTAAATGCAGGATTAAATTCTCTTTTGTAAGGTATGTTTAGTTTTACTGTATCTCTAATGGTTTAGGCCATGGGCGGGGGGCTAAGGTTTATTGGAGCCCCGTACATCCATCATCTATGGCCTGTAGAAAATAAAATAAATATAATTATTTCAGCAAAATAGATAGGGACTTTTGGACCACCCTGTGCAATATTAATTAGTTATTAAATAATTAAAGAAGAAATTTATAGGTATATGCACACTGGTATACGCAGAATAAAAACCCCAATCTCTTACCTTTCTAAAGAAGAAACCCCAATAATAAAATATACATCCATTACAAAATAACGGGCAAATAAAAATAGGGACATTTTTTGGGATATATATATATATATATATATATATATATATATATATATATACACACAGGCCCGGATTTAGCTATAGGCGAACTAGGCGATCGCCTAGGGCCTCGCGCCAAAGGGGGCCTCGCTCAAGCCGTTTTGCGCGTTCTGTTCAAGTGATATTAATGATTTAGAACTCTATGAATAACTTAAAGTACTTTGCAGGTTTATACCTGAGAAAACAGATCTCGGAAATGCCCTTGTTTATATAGTGCAAAAACAACTAAGTGAGATTTATCCTAATGTTTATGTTGCACTTCGAATAGTATTAACCATCCCAGTTACTGTTGCTTCGGCTGAAAGAAGTTTCTCGCGTCTCAAACTTATTAAAACATATTTGCGTTCCACCATGTCTCAAGCGAGATTGCAATCATTAGCTATGTTATCAATAGAAAACGATATAACAAATTCATTAGATTATTCTCAATTAATTGAAGAGTTTAGCTCGAAGAAAAGTAGAAAAGCATTGATGTAATATTCAAGGAGCATCTGAACCAAATATTAAAGCATTAATATTTAGCCTATTAATATTATATAAATCTTAGAAATCATTGTCTTATATTTTCGATACAAATCTTGATTCATATTATAATTTATACTTATTTGTATGGTTTATTTATATTTCTTATACAATTTCCATGCGTGATTATTTTGGTTTGGTTTAATTTTTAAGTGCTGGCATAGTTCTGTCTATGCGGGATTCTAATATTGCTGGTATAGTACCGATAATTAAGTCCATATTTTCATATATATAGGCCGAGGGCCTCGCAATTTCTAGATCTGCCTAGGGCCTCGCAACTTCTAGATCCGGCCCTGTATATGTATATATATATATATATATGTTACAGTCAAAGTGTGTAACCGGCCATTTCGCGTAATGGCTGAAACTTTGTCATTTCGCGTAATGGCTGTTTCATTTGGTCATTTCCCGAAATGGCTGAAATTCCACTTTAGTCATTTCGTACAAGATCATTTGCCCGGTTAGGTCAACTGTATGCCCGGTTAGGTCAACTGTATGGCCTGTTGGGTCAACTGTATGACCTTGACAATTGGTTAGGTTAAGTTGTTAGTTTCGTTAGTTTGAACGAAAATAACACGACTTAACCTAACTAATTGTCAAGGGCATACAGTTGACCTAACCGGCCTTCAAAGGCATACATCGGAATAACATTGAAGGCCCGGTTAGCATTTGAAAACCTCTATATTGAAAATTCAAATTCAAATGTGTTCAAATGTGTATTTGAAGAGTATTTCTCACTTATTTGAACAGACCTGTGGATGTATGTATGTTTTAACAGATTTAGTTAGTTAAATAAAAGGTTTCCAATTTTCGTGTGATGTTTATTTCTATGAATTCATAACAAAAGTCATTTTAACCATTCCACGAAATGACTAAGGTGGAATTTCAGCCATTTCATGTAATGGCTGAAGATTTTAGTCATTTCGCGAAATGACCAAGTGAAAAAGCCATTTCGCGAAATGACTAAAAGTTTCAGCCATTACGTGAAATGGCTGGTTACACACTTTGACTGTAACATATATATATATATATATATATATATACAGGGTGTCCCATAAGTTCGGCATCATAGGAGAAATTCATATTTTTCTATTTCTACAAACCATAATTCATATTTTTCTCTTTCTACAGGCCATAATGTCTGTGAACAAGGAAGAACGAATCCAGATAATTCTACTCATAGGAAATCGGAGTCAAAGAGAGGCCACTGCTGAATTTAACAGACTGCATCCAGACCGCGAGCCAATAACACAGAGTTGTGTTAGCAGACTTGTTGCAAAGTTTAAGGAAACAGGATCCATAGAAGATAAACCACGTAGTGGACCTTCAAGGAGGTCCACTGACGATGATACAGCGACTGCTATCCTGGCTCATTTTAAGAGAAGTCCCAATAAGTCTCTTCGGCGATTGTCCGCCGAGACAGGAGTGTCGAAAAGTAGAATCCATCGCATTCTTCAGGCTCACAAATGGCATCCATATAAACTTCAGATCCTACAGAAATTAAACGAAGATGATGATCCCGACCGGCGGATGGAATTTTGTGAATGGGCTACGGAACAATATGCTCAGGATGCCAATTTCCCGTCCATCATTCTGTTCAGTGACGAAGCTGTTTTTTATGGAAATGGTGAGGTAAATCGACAGAACACCCGCTACTGGTCTCAAAACAACCCTCACTGGTATACCTCTTCAAAGGAACAAGGTGCATCTCGGGTGATGGTATGGTGTGGCATTTGGAAGGATCGCATCATAGGCCCCCTCTTTTTCGATGAACATGTCACTGGAGGCACCTACCTACGTATGCTCAAGGAAGAAGCATTTCCCAGTATCTTGAACGAAGAAGGCAATTTCCCAACATGGTTCCAGCAAGACGGCGCTCCTGCACATTACAGCACCCAAGTAAGGGAATACCTGTACCAACAATTCCCTGGTCATTGGATAGGACGTCGAGGGCCTGTGGAATGGCCAGCTAGAAGCCCGGATCTCACGCCACTAGATTTTTATCTCTTGGGGCCACTTGAAAGCGCTGGTATACGCAGAGAAAATTAGGAGTGTTGAACATTTGCGGCAGCTCATTATTGGGGCATGTAACACCATTACTCCTGACATCATTCACCGTGTGCGTGCTGACTGGGTATCACGTCTGAGTTTGTGTATTGAAAACAATGGTGGACATATTGAGCACGTTCTGTAAATAAAAGCTTTTGTTTTGCCTTTTTTTATTATTTTTCCTATGATGCCGGACTTATGGGACACCCTATATATATATATATATATATATATATATTTCCCCCCTATTGAATTTAGTAGCGTTTTTCATTTGTTTTATGCAATTTAGAAAAATAACTCTTAGTATTTACTTTCTTTCCAAAATGAAATATTAAGTTCACCAAATCAATTTGTCTTTCTCAAAACTTTATATGCTTATTCATTTAAACACATTAAAAGTGTTTTTACAAACATCGTTTAGTAAGGAAAAAAGATTTTATGGAAAGGTCATTTTGTTTGGTGGATTCAACATTTTTGTTTTTCAAATATGAAAGTAAATTCTTGTTTTATTTTAAATTCACCAAAACGAATCAAATTTTTTTCTAAATTTAATCACACACACACACATACTGTATATTATATATACTTACTTTAAGTTACTTTAGGTGAGTTCGAACGACGGTTCAGGATTGACATACGGTCAACCCCTCTGCAACATCCCGCCTCATTTGTGGGATTTGGTGAAGGAAGGAATTGCTGTCTGATCTCCTCCTGCCCTCGTAGCCAGCCACGCATGGCTGGTCAGGGACTCTGCACAGGAATCTGTCCAGCTGGTTCTTGAAGTTTTTCAGGTCGGTGTGCTGGAGATTCCTCATTTCTTTTGGTAGGACATTGAAAAGCTTTGGGCCTCGTATTCTGAGGGTATTTTCCATCTTCGTTTTTATGGCCCCTTGTCCTACTGTAGCTGGGACCGTACAAAATCTGCCTCTTCTCTCATTCCAGTTTGTTCCTATTTCATTTCTGAGGTTAGGAACAGAGCCCTCAAGTATTTTCCATATGTATATTAATGTGTACCGCTCGCGCCTTCTTTCGAGAGATTAGAGTTCCAGAGATTGTAGCCGAGACCAGTAGTCTTCACCTTCCGTTTCCTCTATCTTAGACGTAAAAGTCCTTTGTTTAGCTTCAATGCTCGCAATGTCTCGTTTTCTGTATGGGCTTGTGAGTACTGAGCAATACTCAATTATTGGTAGGACTAGACTCTTCCATAATTTGAGCATGAAGTTTGCTTTTAGAAGCTCCTCCAGATGATTCTCATTATTTTTCTAGCCGTTGTAATTTTGATGTTATAGTGCTCTTTGAATTCTGCATCCGACGACATCATTACTCCAACATCCCTGACTTGTGGATTTGGTGTTATCTATGTGGCTTGCCGAGTTTTGTACCCTTTTTTCTGTAACGCCTTGTTATTACCATATCTTAGAAATTGGAATTTTTCTTCGTTGAACTTCAGATTGTTGTCTTCTGCCCACTGGAATAAGGTTTCAATGTCGTTTTGTAATCTTTCTATGTCACCTTCGTTCAATATTTCCTTGCATAGCTTTGTGTCATCTGCGAAACATGATACAATACTGTCATTGATATCTGCATCAATATCTGCAATCATTATTATGAACAATAAGGGAGCTAGTACTGTCCCTTGTGGGATAGAGCTCTCTACTTCCGAGACTTCCGATTTGACTCCATTTACCACCACTCTTTGTGTTTTTTGAGTCAAGAAATTAGGTAAATATCCATCTTCCCAGCTTTCCAGTAATTCCTGTATTCTTAAGTTTATGTGCTATAATTCCATGGTCACATTTATCGAAGGCTTTAACAAAGTCCGTATATATTACATCTATTTTTTGTCCTCGACACAGTGTTTTCAGTATTTTCTCCTGGTGGTCTAATAGCTGTGATAGGCATGATCTTCCAGCCCTGAAACCATGTTGACTTGGGTTGTATAAGTTCTTTTCTTGGAGGTAGTAGGGAGCTTCGCTTCTAATTATACGTTCAAAGCACTTTATAAGGTGTGAGGTGAGAGCTACCGGCCGATAATTCTTGGGTATTGCTCTGTTACCACCTTTGAATAAAGGGGCAGTGTTCACGTTCTTAATGGCAGTGGAATTTGTCCTGTGTCGAGTGATTTCCTCCACAGTAAGTGCAGCGGTTTGGCATTACTCTTTACATTTCTTCAGAAATGTGGCACTCCATGTGTCTGGCCCTTGTGCCGAATTGTCTCGCATCTGTGGTAGAGCCTTAATTAAATCTCCTTCCGAGAACTCTAAATCCATTTATAGGTTTGTGCCCGAATTTGTCCTTGGCTGATTTGCATCAATGTCGAAAAATTCGTCTGCGTTTTCTACTTTCATCTCGGGCTTAGGGGTGTTAAACACTGAGTTAAATTGTTCCTTAAGCAGTTCGCTCATTTTTTGGGGGTCATTTGTGTGTTTGGCCTCGCCGTCTATCAACGGACCAATACTCTTTGCACTGCAGTTTCCTTTTCGCAAAAGTGTAGAAGTATTTTGGGTTATTTTTTATGTTTTCTGCTACCTTGCTTTCCTCCTCGGTTGTCTTATGTATGAATGTTTGCTTTAGGTCCATTTCTATTTCGCCTAGTTTCCTCTCTCGTTTGGGTTTCCTTACATCGGTTCTGCATCTGTGGAAATGTTTTACGGTTTGCTTCCGTTGTCTAAATAGTATCCTGATTTTTCTCTCGAGCTTGCTACGTTTTCTCTTGTCTCTCTGGAACATGCTTCAGTAATATAGGTTTGGTTTCAGACTCCATTATACCTAGTATTAGTTCTGGAGTCTTCTCGTGAAGTAGCAATTCCTAATTTACTTCCTTTAAATCTTTATTTACACTTTCCCAATCTACTTTCTTTGAATTTATGTTTAAGACTTCACATATTCCTTCTGCCTCTCTGGGATGCGTTTTCGGACTTCTGGGTGCTAACTTCAATTGCATATCGATTAGTTATGGTCGGAGAAATTTGTGTGCGTTACCTTTTTATTTATCATCATCTCATTGCTATTTGTCAAAATTAAATCCAAAACGTTCTCTTTCCAAGTGGCTTCATAGATTTCCTGAGTAAGGGCGTAATGTTCCATCATATCTAATAGCATTATTGCTTGGGTTCTATCATCTTTGGTAATGTTGCCATGAAACTTCTCAACATATGACTTCGTCATTTTTCTTCCATGTTATGAATGGGAAATTAAAATCCCCGCAAATTAGAATATTTGTTGCTGAAGTTTCAAGTAATTTTAACATGTTTTGTATTTCATTAGTGGCAAATAGAAATTCACTTTTTGTGGTGTTTGGTGGTCTGTAGACGTCCATAATGGCTAGGTTCAGTTCTTATATATATATATATATATATATGTTACGCCCAAACATCGAAATCACTCAGTGAGCGAAATAAACAGCCACAACGCGTTGTGGATGCACCTAAATGACAATGACCACACACCGATGTTAGATATTTTTTCGCTTCATGGCTGTTCTCAAACTACCACAACGCGTTGTGGACGATTTGAAACGACCATACACCATATACAATGCTCTGTCTGTCTGTGTCACCCTAAAACACAGAAACGGCTCCTCGAGAGAAAAAACATAGGTAAAAGTTGCTTAAAATTAATCGAAACCTACGGGAAAATTATTGAGTGCCCGGTTAGGTCAACTGTACGACCTTGACGATTGGTTAGGTTAAGTCGTGATATTTTCGTTAAAACTAACGAAAATATCACGGCTTAACCTAACCAATCGTCAAGGGCGTACAATTAACCTAACCGGGCACTCAGTTAACCTAACCGGGCACTCAGTTGACCTAACCAGTTGGTTAATTTTTACAATTACGTCTCATTCTAAAGTTGCTTAAAATTAATCGAAACTTACGGGAAAATTATTGATAATCATTTTTTAAAGGACTTTATCTTTTTTCTAGCATATCTGCTTAACTTTGCTTTTTAATCGGTGAATACGTCGATAAATATACGTCGTGTTTATATCATTTCAATATACGTCGTGTTTAAATGGAGTTTGATGAAAGACTGGTGTGTGGTCGTTTCAAATCGTCCACAACGCGTTGTGGTCATATTCGAAATCGTCCACAACGCGTTGCGGTTGTTTGAAAACGGCCATGAAGCGAAAAAATATCTAACATCGGTGTGTGGTCACTTAGGTGCATCCACAACGAGTTGTGGCTGTTTTTTTTTCGCTCACTGAGCGAGCGATTTCGATGTTTGAGCGTAACATATATATATATATATATATAAATCTGCAGGATGAATTTCAAAGTGGATGGAGTAAGCGAAAGAGATCGGGTGTATTATGTAAAGAAGTAAAGTTGCGATTCTTATGTTAGAGTATTTACGATCTAAAATTATTCCTATAGATTCAAATTTCAAGATGAAAATCCCTTCGTAAGAAGGCACTTGATCAACCAGCACTAAACACGCTTCTATAATATCGTGTCGTCTCAAAGTCGAATGCAAATTCTGATGCTAAGGTAAAATTCCTGATAAAAGGATTTGGTTATTGAGATATTGCAAAGCGTCCCCTCCTACTCCTTAATTATAGTTCTGAGTAAACTAATTAGAGAACGAATCTAATCAAATGATTTGGAATGAAAGGTTGACGAAGTGAAATGATTCCGTCTCCATGCAAAGCATTCGAATTCGCGATACAAGAAACAATACAAAGAAATGAATCGGAATGAAAGAAAGATAAAATCAAACGGATTTTGTCTCCAGGCAAAACTTTTGACTTAAAAGTAAGAGTTCGATTGAGAATTGCAATCGGAAACAATCTGCGAATAAGGTAGAGTAAACAGTGAATCTATAAGATCGAAGCGAAACTATAACCAAAGCCTGGGAGCGACTTGTTGTCAACGTATTCTACGAGCGGGTGAGTAAATTTTTATATGTGTAACTAAACATAAAGCCAATTGTCCCCGCTGGGCCATGTATAACACGAATTACCATTTTTCACATACAATAATATTTTAAAAAATGGCACTGAAATATCCTCAACTAAAATTAAGATGTATTTTATATTTTGAGAATAAACAAGAGTGCTTTATACATTTCAAATTAAATTTCAAAACCTTTACATGATTGCCAACATTGTCTTGAAATTACATTCTCTCTTCTTACAATTTCAGTTAGTCGGAATTTTCTGACAGAAAGAGAACTTTAATTTCAGTAATATTACAAACCATGAATGTCTGTGAGATATATAGCCAATTAACTTTGAAAAACGTCACACTGACATGGTCTATTTTTTAAACAAGAATTCAACAAGTCTCCGAGACGTAAGTGAAACCAGTATTTCTGTTTGTCATAACAAATTATTTAGGGTTGTGAAAAGTTATTGTCAAAATACAGATCCTAATATTTACCAGGCGTAAAAACGTATTGCCTCTCGATAAATTCCAGTCTAATTTCGGTTTTAACCCTCTATGGACAGAATTTTCTGTTGGGTTAAGTTATAAATGCGTTTATATGAAAGGTTAGAAATTTGTAGCAGTTGTCCATATAGCAGTGGTGCACAAACTTTTTTGATGTGAGGGCCAAGCGAAGAAAATAACTAAATGTATTAGCCTACTTACTTTCCATCTAAGTCATAAATTGGGTCACTTTTATATTCTAACTTTTTCATTGAATTGAAAAGACCCGTGGGGCCACTGAAAAGACCCGTGGGGGACACATTTGGCCCGCGGGCCAGGGTTTGTGCATCACTGCCATATAGGGTTAAGTAATTTTTCTGAGGAGCGTATGCAGTACTTTGTAAGAACAAAGTTATTGTTTAAAGATATGAAGTTGCTTTTTATACAATTCAAATTTGCCAGTTTCTGGTCCTCCTCAGAGATTTATTATTAATAATGTATTCTGGTTTACCTTTTATAAAAGAAAATAAATATTCTCCTCCCTAAGGAAACGCAAGCTATCCACAGTGTGTGTAATCGCAGAACTAAATGTATAAACCATTACACAAGTTAGCGCTCCCTTTCATAGGCAGATCTAGAGGGGGGTGGAGAAAGGGGTTTAATTGAAGCAACGGGGCTTAATTTAGAGGCCCCTTACATCCCGGTTAAATGAAATTAGGTAAAACGTTTGAATGCTTATGTTCACGTTGCTTTAATTAAGCCCCGTTACTTCAATTAAGCCCCCTGACCCCCTCTGGATCCGCCTATGCTCCCTTTTCGACAGACTGAAATCAGTATTCTGTTATTCTGAATGACTTGCATAATAAACATGAGTAAAAGTATTTGTATTTTATTTAAAAAGTACCATAAAATTATTAATAAATTTGTCTCGATGAACCAAAGTAAGTTATTGTCAAAATCATATTTTTAAATTCTCATAAAAAAAATCCTTTAATTATTATTAATGCTGTTATTTCTCTTAAACTAAATTTAAGTTAAAACGCTTTTTAATCAAACGAAACGTCTGGTAAATTTTGGTTTTATTTTCCATTAATTATTACCTATCGTTTGTTAAACGTCCTATATTGTTTCGCTATACATTATGTTGCCAACATATCCGGTTAACCCTTTAAGGCCATGGAATTTTTTGTAGGGTTAAGTTACGAATACGTGTATGTGAAACGCTCCCAATTTGTACCGGTCGTCCTGAAAGGGTTAAATGTCTGATCTCAACAATCTCAGTAATTTAATTTCGACTAGTTCTCATTATGATACTGTAATTTCTAATAAGTGATTATTGGGTCTGTAGGAACAACAATGGCACGCATGAACCTATAATCACCTTTTACATTTAGAAGATAAATTCCTTGAACAAGACTATCCAGTCCAAATTGCTACTTTCAAGTTCCAGAGCTGGGCACTTCCGCAAACCGCAAATTCCGCAATTGCGGAATTTGTGGTTTGCGGAAGTGTTTGCGGAAGTGCCCAGCTCTGTTTTCAACCATATCATATTCCTATTTCATTCATTTCTTCTAAGTTTACCAAAAACGAAAGCCACTCGGAAAATCAATGTAGGCGAAAGAAACCCCGACTTCAATACCTTCATTTCGCTTATAGCAAAAAGGTGTTACCCACTGATGATGATGGGTTGTTTAACCTCCTTCGCAACACCTTAGGTCGTATGACGGAGGGGACCTACAACGTTACGTGGAATCCTAGCCACGAGTCGCTACATAATCTAGACGCAGAAGACGGTCTCCCATCCAACTATTCTCCAGACTCAATGTCGTTGTTATCCTTTAATCCACGGCCAATGGCACCTGCAACGATACCTTGAAATCTTTCTTTGAAAAGGGGATGAATTGAATATTTTAGAGACCTACCTTTCAAATTCTCTTTATACTTTATTTTCAAAAAACTTTCAGAAATTAAATTACGTTGCGCGCGCGCGCGACACCACACACACACACACACACACACACACACACACACACATATATATATATACTGTATATTTATTAACTTTTTCTTTGTTTTTTCACCAAGTGAGATTTATTCTTATTTAAGTTAATCCTTTATTTTCAATAGATTAAATTTTATTTATTACTATTTATTTTATATGCTAGAGGCACTCAATATATTTTGTCATACCCTTTTTTCTTAGCTAAATAATAGGCCATGGGGCTGAAATGTCTTTTGGGCCGTAAGTTTGAACTTTCTGCGCTTCACATAACCGGATTTTTCCAGTTTGAACCTCCCTCCTTCTATAAAACCGCTTTTAAACGCACTTGTATAAAACCGATGGTTAACGCAGTTTCAAAAATGGCGTCTGACAGTGATGTGCGTCGTAAACAGAGATGCTGTTATTGATCGAAGCACAGTTGGAAGCTGGTCTAAATGTATGAGATCGGAGAGAGGGAGAGCCAGCCTCGATGATGAGCCACGCAGCGGTCGCCCGGCATCAGCTGTCACATCTCATACTGTGCAACGTGCTAACGGCATCATTCAATCAAATCGGCGCGTCACATACAAGGAGCTATCACTGGAGCTAGGAATTAGTGAAGGAAGTTTGAATATGATAATTCAGCAACTGGGATACTCAAAAGTGTGTTCACGATTTGGTCCTCGCCAACTGACTGAAGATCACAAAGCCCAAAGAAAAGAAATTGCTTTTGAGTCGTTGGTTCGATACGAGACAGAAGGGGATGACTTCCTTTCACGAATTGTGACTGGGGATGAGACTTGGGTACACCACTTTGAACCTGAAACAAAACGCCAATCCATGGAGTGGCATCACGCAGACTCCCCAAGCAAGAAAAAGTTCAAAATGGCTCCCTCTGCAGGAAAGGTTATAGCTACCATCTTCTGGGACATGAAAGGGGTGATTCTGGTGAACATTATGAAGAAAAGACAAACACTAACTCAAGAGGCATATATTGCTACCCTACAGAGACTCCAAAGACGTATAAAGTGAGTTCGACCGGAGAGAAAACTGGAAGACGACGTCCTTTTGCACGATAAAGCAAGACCACACAACAGTTTGCAAACAAGAGAGGCCATCACAAAAATGCGTTTGACTGTTACCCCACCCTCCATACAGCCCGGATCTGGCACCTTCAGACTCCCATTTGTTTGGGCCAATGAAGGATGCTGTTTGTGGACGAAAGTTTCAGAATGACGATGAGGTTGTTCAGGAGGTTAAGAGGTAGCTCCATCGGAACCCAGCGGACTTTTACGAGCAAGGAATAAAGGCTGTTGTTTCGAGGTGGAGGAAAGCCGTAGAAAAGGATGGAGACTAGTGGAAAAATAAAAACTTGTAAAAAAGGTATGTAACTACTTGTGGACAAAATTTCTGTACTTACAAGGAAACTTGGAAAAAAAAAAAAGGTGGGGCAAAATATATTGAGTGGCCCTCGTATTTTGTCAGTGGGTTTCATCTATATTTAGGGTAAAATTACCTACTAGATTATACGTCTAAAACTTTACCCATTAACTGCGCAAGCGCCCAGATACTAATCGAGCCAAAAACACGGGCTACGGAAAGAGATATCTCAGTTTAAAGTTTGAACCCGTGTATATACGGGGCTGCGCAGAAATGGTCAGAAGCGAGAGCCCGTGATATTAGGGGTTGCGCAGCAAATGGGTTAATAAGCATAGCATGCAGTAGCAAGGTTTCGAACCCACAACCTTATTTACGATTATAAGATCCCCAGCTATGCGTACCGCGAAAGTCTTATGTTACGGTATGTGGTATGAAGCAATACACAGTGAACAGTTGTGATAATTACTGTAAATAGTAATAGCATTCTTACCTCTCAATCTTATCTGCACCAATATTTATATGAGCTTTTTACTCTTTGTTTGTTCATTGTTGTAAAGCTCTCTCTCTCTCTCTCTCTCTCTCTCTCTCTCTCTCTCTCTCTCTCTCTATATATATATATATATATATATATATATATATATATATATCCATATTTTATTGAAGTGTGATAACTATATTATACATGTTTTATTGGACTTTCGAAAGAGAGTTAAAATAAAGTGAAATGCAGTCATTATGAAGAGAAAAAAATGAGTCATCCTGAGTTTGAGTGATGGTTGGTTACTGCGAAGTGATAAAAATAGTCATGAACTTGTAATAGTTCACAACACAACACATTAGTTAAACAGTTTTCATATAAATAAATAAATTATTGTACTCAATGAACCTTTAACTCATTTTAAGAGGCAACACTTAAATGGAAGTTACTTGATTTTTTTTATCAGTTCATTTTCTTAGGCACCATTTTCTACTTTTGAGTTTGTTTAATCCTGAAATGTTAAATTCATATTAAATCTCTTAATTAACTTTCAAGATTACTTCAGTTTATTCACTGTGAGCGCGTATGTGTATGGAAACAAACTTATAAGATGTTCATTACCCACTGTACAGTATAATGCAATTGCCCTAACCCACCCTAAATTTAGTGCATTCCTGAGATTTGTACAGATATATGAGCTTATAGTTGATTGGCTGTAAATGGCTATATATTGTAAAATCATGAAAAGCAATTTACTCGCTAAATTACATTTATGTAATACAACAGTATAATCTTACTGATTTTAACTATCAATGTTGATCAGGTATGATCATGAATTTTCATGATGCAATCCATTTCACAATTATATATCTTGTATATACTGTATATATAGGGGATGATGATGATGATGATGATGATGTCGTCGTCTGCTCGTTTATACACGCCTAAACGGCTAGGGTAATTTGCACCAAATTTAGTATACACATTAGGGAGAACCAGGGAAAGCTTTAGTAACACACTGGCCCCTCCCAGTTTCCCCCTAGGTTGTGTTTCGGGGAGCTTTTGCTGCGCAATGCGCAGCGGGCATTCTAGTACGGGTGTCATGAAATGATTGCCCCCCCCTGTAGAGCAAAAACTAGAAGAGATAGATAAAAACCGGCTAGACCACTTGAAAGAGCGTTAAAATCTGAATAAAAACCATTATATTCTATTCCTGTGATTTTAATTCTTACCATTTTTTTCCCCACAGAAACCATGGCATCATCTATTTTGAACGATTCAGAGAAAAAGCGAGTTCTTGACCGCGTTCGAGCTGTCACATTTCGTGAAGCAAAGGAAGCTGGTGCAACTTTCATAACTCGACACTGGGTGGCTGAGAGATTAAAAAGATCAGAAGACTTTGTCAAAAGGAATTGGAATAAGAATCCTGAAGATTGTGAAACAGAATTTCGAGGAGGAAGACCGGAGAAATTATCTCAAGAATCGAAAGACATTGTGCTTGCTGCATCACGGCGCCGAAAGAAGAGCTGCTCTGAGGTAGCGAAAGAGATACTTATCCGTCGTGGTAAGATAGTCAATCGGCAACTTGTGCATCAATTTCGAGTTCGCCAAGGCTTGAGTGCTTGGCATGAAATAGCTAAGCCACGGAAGAGTGATCTTAATATTGAAGATCGGCTATGGTTTTGTGATTATCTTGAGGAATGGACGGAAGACGATTTCCTTCACTTGGTTGTCAGCGATGAATTCTTCGTTTATGTCTCCAGAAAACCAAATTTTCAGAATGATCGGGTTTGGGCAACAACTCCTGATGAAGTCCCAGACGACCAGAAGTATCGAGAAATAGTAAAAAATCCAACATGTGTGGGTGTTTTCATTATGTTCTCTATTCGGAAGCTCATCTGGGTTATCAAACCAAGAGGAACCAGTTGGGATGGGCCTTATTTTCGAAATGTAATTTTAGCCCAACATGTAATTCCGTTTTTGAAAGACCCCGAGTGTGTTTTGGATGTTGAACAGGCAACCTTTCTTCACGACAAAGCCCCCTGTATGAAAGCACTTGCGACTCAACAACTGCTTAAGGACAATAACATTGATTTTTTCGGAAATAATGAATGGCCTGGCAATTCTCCCGATCTTAATGTCTGTGAACATGTCGGATCCATCATGAAGGATCGGGTGGAGTCCTTAATGCTGGAACAACCCATTCAGAATCGGTATTCAACAGAAATTATGACTGCAAAGATCAACGAAGTCCTTGAAGAAATGAGTCATGATACCGATCTTTTTGAGACACTTCTGGGATCATACCCCTGTCGATTAATGGCCGTCAGAGCTGCAAATGGGGGCAACACCCGATATTAAAACAAGTGTTTTTTATTCAAAATTAAACGCTCTTTCGCGTGATTTTGTCTGTTTTTTTCTATTCCTTTCAGTTTCTTCTGTACAGGGGGGGGGCAATCATTTCCTGACACCCTTGCATGTGGTTTTACTTTCTTATAATACTGTCATCAATACATGCTACAGCCATAGATACAATTTATTATAATAATAGACAATAATGCCCAGGTAAATGATTAGATAACAGACTGAAGTATAAGGAATATTAGTTTACTGCATGTATTATAACTTTTTTAAATTAAAACCTGTTCGGTTCTACATATGATATTTAATATGTAACTTATTATGCCCTAGGGCCTAGGCTTTAACCCTTTCTGTCCCAGCGATTCCATATGGCATTATCAACAAAACGTACGTGTAATTTCCTCAGATTAGCTTCAATGATGCCTTATGGCATTTGAATGTAACAATTAACTGTATAGCAACAACTGGCAGTATTTTGGACATTGGCTTGAGCATTTAGAACCCAAAAAGAGATGCAGATACTGTATGAAGGGTTACTCTCGTCTAAAATGCAGAACGTGTGATGTACCATTATGTTTAACGAAGAACAAAAACTGTTTTAATGCATTCCATTCAAAGCAGTATGGTCTACCGTTCTGTAGCAAAGGACAAAAAATGCTTTTATTTGTTTCATTCAAAGTACCAAAGTTATGTTAGTTTCTCTTATACTTGATAGCGCCAAATGGAATTATATAATTTCAAGTGTAATTAATTAAATTTCTAAACAGTTTCGTTTATGTTTCCATACCGATTTTGGATCACCTGAAGATCAGGGCCCCCAGCCTTCTTTAATTAGCCTTATAAGGCTAACTAACGAAAATATCACGACCTAACCTAACCAATCGTTAGGTCAACTATACGCCCTTGACGATTGGTTAGATTAGGTCGTGGCTGGGGGCCCTGATATTCAGGTGAGCCCCGATTTTTAACATATTTAAGTGTTAAATTTTTTTTTTTTAGCTCTAAACAATAATTTGGGACAGAAAGGGTTAATTCTTCATGTAATAACTTTATGTGCACTTATAAATAATATTAAGCCCGTAAAGCGTGTCCCCTTGATAAACACAATTTATAAGTGCAAATAACGAAAGACATTTTATTAATAATAAAAATCTACATCCTTACACGTAAACATCGCATATTTTTCTAAAAGGACTAAAAATGAGTTTCTGAAATATTTTAGCTGAGCTGAATTTTCTTTTTAAAAATTTGGTAAATTATGTAATGCAATGTGTGTTGTTATCAATTTTTAATTAGGTGTGAGATTCAAGGCTTGAAAATATTAAGGGAGTTTTAGTTTGGGCTGGGCTGGAGTTTGTTGAAGTTTTAAATCATTACATCTCTCTCAGTTTAAAATGTTCAAAGAAGAGAGCAGAGGCTGTACCTTCTACATTAACGTTTTTTAACGAGTTGAGTCTGGTTTTATTTTAACTCAGTCTTTGACTGTTCCACTCATAAGGGTATATGAGTAATCTGGACGCTGCCTTATTTAAATAGCTGCACGGTGGCCATTTTTTAATTTTTTTTGCCACCATGTCCAGACTTCCACAAACCAACGAACCTTTCCGACACGCCATCTTCTACTAACTGTCTGATAAAAGTAAATTTATCGATATAGTACCGTCATTCTCGACATATTGAGAACCTTTAAAAGAATGATAAAAATGTAATATTTTCCTCACTGAAAACACTGATCATACCAAAACTGGAATATTATTCAGCCTTAACATTTTAACTTTGCTTACTTTACTTGAGTTTGAACAACTGTTCAGGAGTTTACAAGGCGGGCAGTGTTGTGTTTCTCAATCTTCGGGTGTCGGGAAGTGCTCCGGGGGGGTTCCGGTGCTTAGCCAAAAAATCAGCCAACATGGAAAATTGAAGTTTATTTTTCCAGCGAAAATTACAGAAATACGTAAAATAAGAGAGAAACTACTTTTTTTTAAGTGAAAAATTCGCCTAATGTTGCAACTTTACGTCTAACAGAAAATAATTTCAACTATAATGTTCACATAAAATTGTTAGTCTTGTCTTATATATATCTATATTAATCTTATATTCGGTTGAACTGACTAAATGAAAAATTTTATTCCAACCATTGATGAGAAGTCCAGTTGCATAAGTATGAGTTGCAGATGGAATTAAAACTTTCAACGCTTCAGACACCAGTTCTGGAGACTCGGTTTTCTATACCATAAAAAATGTACATAAATCTTCTAACGAGAATGACAACTGTAAGGTCTTGTCAGAAGAAAATTCACTCAGTTTCTACGTATCAGGGTTAAAAAGCGCCACGTCTATGGGTATTGGGTATCTGTCGACTTGGCGTTTTTTAACTCTGACACGCAGGTTTATCGCGTAGGTTTCCTGTAAGTTCGGTAAACACTACCACCCCTTCATTGAGCAGATTAAGTATCCACCTGTTACCAAGCTAGCCATCGTCACGCCGTATCCCGGAAGATTTTTGTCTCTCACTGTTCAACATCCAGTTTCCTTCGCCCCTCAACGCCACGTAACCTCGAACTGAACCTTTATACTGTAGTTCCCGTATAGACATAATAAATCACGAATGTTTTGTGTCATTTGAAATGTTCATACGTTTAGTAACTTTTGAATTTTCCATCACTTATTTTTGTCCTTTCCATGTAACTTCGCGACACCCTTGTTGGGAAACAATGCCCTATAGTTTAATATGAATATTTAGATGCTTACACATCTGAAAAAAAGGAAACTCAGTTAACTAATTTGGAAAGTATGAATGTAATTTTGGTTAAATTGTTTCGTTGGAATAGAGTGAAAAAGTATGACAGGAAAGTTTGTGGAGCGTGTGTAATATTTTATTTTCATTTTGGTACATTTTACATTGGAACTAAATAAAAATCTCAATGATTTCTGCTCTTCGTCTCGAGAACCTTTGAAGACGGAGGAAGACTTAAAGAAAGAAACTAAAATTTTTATACCAAAGGACAGACAAACAGACGTAAGATAAAATTTTAAACTTTAAGATTTGTTAAATTGAACGATAAACAAGTTGTGCAAATTCATTGTAAACGGAATGGTAGCTTTTATTTCTATTTTTAATTCTGCGCGAAATAATGATTTTGTCAGTCCGAATTTCATATTTTCTGTATGAATCTTTATCCTCTCCCACTCAGTATTATCATTTCGGCTGAAGGTTTACTGCTCCCTCGTATGATTAGTAATACCCTCACTCTTTCCTTTTTTCAAAAAGTAAATTTTTATTTGTTGTTCGTGTGTTTATGTTACATTAAGTTTGAGATGTTTGGGTACATCGTTAAAGATCTTTTGTCAGTTTGTTTCCACATTCATTTGCTGATACACATTCTATCATTGTATTCTTGATCGAGTTTCGACACTTGAACGAAAGTGCGTTCTTATCCGACTGTATTGCTTTTTAGCCTGTTGATGTTACCTTGACCTTTAGCTTATCATGACAAAAGTCCAAAAGTTTCTTTGTTAGACCAAGTTTAGTCTAACCTGTCCCATGCATTGTTGAGTTAGGTTGACACATACACACACACACACACACAACCGAATATATTCAATAAATCTTCCTTACAGGAGCGAAAGGAGAAAAGATCGAATTTTGGTAAAAACTTTGGTACTTTTGCATTATCCTCCCAACACTAATTTTTTTTATAACGGCTAACGCCTGCGGCGGGCTGTTTTTACCGTAACATAACCTAACCAAACCTAACCAAACCTAACCTAACCTAATAACAACACTAATTTTTTTTATAATGGAAGGAAAATAAAGTACCATAACCAAAACCAAACCAACATTATATAAAAAAATTAGTGTTGGGAGGATAATACAAAAGAACCGAAACTTTTTACTCCCTATTCAGCATCTGTTATATACAGAGGGTTGACAAAAGTAAATAGACTCCTTCGGTTTTTCCCATAATTTTTTATTTGATAATAAAAGTCAATAAATAATAACGGATTTATAAAATCAATATATTTAGAATCGTGTTGGTTTCCCTTTTCATTATGTAAAGCTGACACACGTTGTGGCATTCCCTTGATGTGCTTTGTCATTTATTCTTGAGGGACAATCATCGTGGTGTCTACTTACTTTTGTCAACTCTCTGTCAACTCATTATTAATGAAGATGCATTAAAAAGATTCTTTGTTATTCTGCTCTGTGCCTTCTCGCTTTCTCTGGTACGGCCTTATACCGGGTGTGTATAAAGTAACGCGAGTCTCTTCGCTTGCCTTATGAAACTAGTTTAAACCAGTTCAAATCAGATTTGTCTCTTCACTCGCGTTAATTTATACACACCCTGAGCAGTGAAACAAAGCTGTCGGAATTTGCATCCCAAAATAACTGTAACTCGTGACTGGCCGTTTACCATTTCCAGAACCATAATCTGATTCCATTTGTTTGGCAGTCAAAAAAAAGGAGACAATGTGAGGTGACTCCTTGTAAGTATACTCAAAAAAGTATACTATCCTTTACTTCTACTTCCACAGTACTTTGCTGGCAAATTTTTTGGCAGACACTGCCAGCAAAGTCTAGAAGTTAGCGAATTAGTAGTATAAAGTATAAGAATAATTAAAGTTAAATTAAAACTTTAAAACTGATTAAATTTAATTCATCTTGAGCCATCTGATTAATTTTGGATTTATTTTAGGGAATGGCCTCTCATTCGGATATAAATCAGTCTAAAAATCAGCCTCGATTTCAGTTAGTTAACTTACGGATTAAGTGGATTGATTACGTTTCGATCCCATTATAGCAATTAAATTTGTTCTCTCTCTCTCTCTCTTTCACACACACACACACACACACACACACACACACACACACACACACACACACACACATATATATATATATATATATATATATATATATAATAATTGACGATTGGTTAGGTTAAGTCGTAATATTTTCGTTAGTCTTAACGTTTTATTTGATTAGGTACAGGTATAAAAATAAGCATATTAAATTGGGCATACGACAAACAAAAATAGATATATATATATATATGTGTGTGTGTGTGTGTGAACTGTCATTGTATTAATAATGTTTTAATATTTGTCATATGGACTATTGTCTGCCAATAAACCTTTTCATTTCATATATTATATATATATATATATATAATATATATATATATATATATATATATTATATATATATATATACAGGGTGCGGCATAAGTAGTTTACTGAGAATAATGAAATCATCTTGTGAAGAATAAGATTTATTACAGAAATTGTTCAATGTCCTCCATCATGTTCAATACATACGTTACATCTTTGAACCACTGAACAACAAATAGCACGACACAGTTCTTTGTTATTATTCAACGTCTCAAATTCTTGGAGTATCAAAGTCTTCATGTGATCGAAGTCCTGAGGTTTCTGGCCGTAGACTATCTTTGATTATACCCCAAATTGAATAATCACATGGGGTTATATCCGGTGATTGAGGAGGCCATTCGACTATCTCACGACGTCCTATCCATTCTAAAAAATTATTGTTTAAGAATGCAAGAACATTTCCTCCGAAATGTGGTGGAGCACCATCTTGTTGTTATATTGTGTTTTCAAAATTATGTTGGTTTCTAGGTGTAGGCAACAGCGTATTCTACAACATTTCCAGATAATTGACGACATTAACAGTGCCGTCAAAGAATTAAGGACCCACAACACCATCCGGCCATTCTCGGTAATGCGACTTATGCCGCACCTTATAAAATATATATATATATATATAGCCTACATCTACGCCAAAAGTATTGGGCACCGTGGACACTTTGGGAGTTGACATATCTACAGACTATAAAATATACTAAAAACACGAAAAAAATTAAATTCTCTCGATATACAGTGCAAACGATCTTAAAACTGTTCCAGGATGCACATTCGCCTTCCAATAGGAATTATAGTGGCCGAATAAGAACCAAGAACTAAGAAAAAAATCTTGATCTCCGCATGAGCTCTATAAATCTTGCAAGAATTTTACCATTACTCAACCACCCTACTTCTGTGTGTAGTATAAGTTCTTTAAAGTCAGCACCAACTTCTTCTAAGAGAGTTTTAAATGGTCGGTGTTGCAGGGCTGATGCACGAATAGAGTTCACTCTCTGTTACATAACTTATAACGTGTCGAAACACAATCATTTTATAACACAGAACTTCCCGATGTATAATGCAGTGCAATTAATAAATGCAGGAAAGGAATTATCTTTTATGCACATTCCTATTAAACCATTATTGCAGCCTTTCATTACTGGTGTCCCATCAGTAAGTAGTAATAGGTACAAGTCTTTGGAGAGGGATGTTGTTTCTGAAACATAATTTTTAAATGTTCTATAAATATCTTCTCTTCTTTTGCTTTTGATTAGAATTTTTTTTTGATAATTCTTCTTTTGTTGGATTATCTGAAAATACCATCTTTACTACTATAAGTAGTTGGGCTGTATCAGTTACGTTCATTGATTCATCTAGTTGTATGGAATAGTACTCACATTTTTGTAAGTCATTCATTAACTGAGCTCGAATGTTCTGTGAAATGTACTCTCTTCTCCTTGCTACGCTGCTCTCAGACAATTGTAAAGCTTTTACGTAAGAAATGATTGCGGGTTTATTATTAAAACCTTCAAAAAACGATTTTTTGTTATATTTTTAGATTGTTCGATTGAAATCGCACGATATTTTTGCAGATTCAAGGCGCGTAATCCTCGCTTCGAACTTTTAACAGTATCTTCTCAGAAGAACTTAGTTTATTAGCATCACAGTTACGTAGACGAAGAAAATCACCAGCGAAAAGGAATTATTATTTACAGTCAGTTGCAACATAATATATATATATATATATATGAGAGAGAAACACACACACACACACACACACACACACACACAAAAAGTTTTATATTCATGGAGTTGAGAGATCCCTATCTTGCCAGTGACCATCCTTTGTCTTACAGTTCTTTCTGTCTAATCGACAAATTAAACATTGGCGACCTAATAGATCTACACTAATTGAATCATATTCATCATAATTGAACGTCACATAAATTATCAACAGCTAAATGAGCTTCCTTCATACCACATGCACCACACAGAAAATCATTTACATTATAGATAAAAGCTACACCTTTTTAACCTCATCACACTTTACAGTTTAAGGGAAACCTATTAACGTCCTTTGAAAACAAGCGTTTGATTCTAATTATTAAGTGCAACAATTTACAGTAGTTTGAATTTCGTAGACTCTCTTATGTTTTCTAAATATTTATAAACTTTATCAGTTTATTTACGGTTAAATAAAATGATTTGTAATTTCAAATAACAATGCACTGATAATAGGAAAGGCGTCGCCGTAAGCTTGACAATAAATAAAATTCAGAAGATATGTAAATATACAAGAAAAAATTGTGGTTCTCAACTTTATAGTAAACGTGCGGTTCTTCAAAACAAACAAATGACTGAATGGTTCGTACTCGGGCAATGAATGAGTACATATGCATGTACATTTCTACGTATTAACAGAAACACTCGCGTGCAGACGGAAATTAATCCAAACGACTATCAGTATTATTTCCTTTGTTCATATTGATTTCCGTGCATGTAAAGGTTGTTCAAAATGCCCTCGATCGTGTGTGTGTGTATGTGTGGTTGTGCATACATGTCCATGTGCTTTCCTCAGTTTACTCAATGAACTGACACTTGTTTTTAGCGATAGTTCTGTTAGAGAGAGAGAGAGAGAGAGAGAGAGAGAGAGAACGGTGAACCATGAAAATAATTAAAAGAGAAAAAGGAATGACTTGTCTCTTAGCAAGCGAGTCTCTTCAAAACACACTTCTTTTCAATTAAGGAAGCTAGTTCTTTCCTCTGAGTATTAAGTATAAACATGTTCATAAATAAGGAAGGAGGCTGAATGGAGAGCTTCCAGCTTATTTCACAAATGTACGATAAAAACACGACATTTCATTTTGGAGAGAGAGAAACATCGGGTGAAGACGTCTGTTAAGATCTTTTCTAATTTTCTTTTTGTTTCAAAAGTTTTCGCAATTTCATCAAACGACACTCCTAAAATACGAGAATAACCCCTTAAAATATTGCCAGATGGAACCAAGACGTACAAAGTATGTCGTACAAATATACAGATATTTATTCTGAAAACTGCAATGCGGAGACGGATCTTTAGAATTTCAAAATTCAAGAAACTCCTAATTTTCGACCAAAGGGAAGTTACTCTTGAATTTCAAAACATTAACGGAAGATATTCAAAATATTTCAAAATGTTTTTAAAAATTGGCGTTTTAGTAATAGGTGCAACATGTATAAAAATAGGTAACATGTAACAACCGGAACCCCTGTTTTCCCCCATGGAGCATGGGGTGAGGGAGGAGGAGCGATCATCATCTGATGATCATCATTCATCGCTGCAATGCGAATTCGACGTTCAAACTACATTAGAGCATTAGCAAGATGTTCTTGATGAATATACAAATGTTTTAATATACCCCATTGATAAAAATCCAAAGGAGTTGAGTCAGGTGGTCGAGGTGGCCATGTTATCGGTCCACCACGATCTATTCAGCGCTGAGGAAAGGCTGTGTCTAGAAAGTTGCGGACAGCAACGGCATAGCTTGTTTAAAGATTACATTCCTCGTGGTAACTCCAATAGCCTTTAGATGGGGAAGAAAAAATATCTGGAGTATATTAAGATAATTATCTCCAGTTACGGTATAATCGTCAAAGAAAAATTAAATAATTCTAGGCAGTTACATGCAATGCATAGGACACCAAACGTTAACAGTTGGTGAGTCTATTTCATGTTGATGTGTTTCAGTGTTGGATAAGCCACCTCGATCGACCCACTCAATCCCTTTGAACTTTTATCTATTGGAGTATGTTAAAACACTTGTGTAGCATGACAAACTCGGGAATCTAATAAAACTTCGACAGAGAATCAGAGGTTATTGAGTCCATTCCACAAAAGAGTCTTGCTAATGGCGTTTGAGCATTGAGTGGATTGTACCGACGAATGATGGTCATTATGTGGAAGTGTTTAAAATTTGAACAGTTTTATATATACAGGGTGTAACAAAAGTCCGTTCCCATAGGGAAATAAGATATAACAGAATTGATCGTGATGATAACCGACAGCTTATAAAGACGAGTAGAAATGTGTCAATGGCTACATGGAATGCAATTTGAGCATGTACTGGATTAATTGGTAAGTTGATGATTTTCTCGTTCAGTTCTGTTATATCTTATTTCCCTATGAGAACGGACTTTTGTTGCACCCTGCATATATACTGTATACTGTAGTGTATATACAGGGTGGGTAAAAAAAAGTGACCCCTTAGAGGTAAACTGTCATATTAAAAAAAGTAAGGGGACTAGAGCTCCCAAACTTCATAGATGTTTACCTTAACGTGTTGTTCGTCTTAATTAAGAAGTTGCTCGATGTGTCCCCCTTCCTGCTCAACGCAGGCCTCCAAACGTGGACGCCACTGAGCAATACACCTGTTTACGTATCATTGAGACACCTTCTTCCAGCCGAGCAGAATTCTTTCCCGTAGTTCATCTATGTCTCTTATATTGGTACCAGGGATGTAAACTTTGGACTTTAGGGCTTCCCAAATACCATAATCTAGTGGTGAAAGATCGGGGCTACTAGCCGGCCACATATGGGGTTCGATAAAATCCGGTGTTTCGTTCTCAAGGAATGTGACAGTTTGGCGTGCTCTGTGAGCAGGGGCTCCATCTTGTTAGAAAGTATATCTTCACTCTATCTAACTGATATTCGACGAATTAGTGGTGAAATATATACTTTCCAACAAGATGGAGCCCCTGCCCACAGAGCACGCCAAACTGTCACATTCCTTGAGAACGAAACACCGGATTTCATCAACCCAATATGTGGCCGGCTAGTAGCCCCGATCTTTCACCACTAGATTATGGTGTTTGGGAAGCCCTGACGTCCAAAGTTTACATTCCTGGTACCAATATAAGAGACAGATGAACTACGGGAAAGAATTCTGCTCGGCTGGGAGAAGGTGTCTCAATGATATGTAAACAGGTGTATTGATCAGTGGCGTCCACGTCCCTCGTAGCCAGCCACCCATAGCTGGTCAGGGACTTTGCACAAGAGCTTGTCCAGCTGGTTCTTGAAATTACTCAGATTGGTGTGCCGGAGTTCCTCAGTATAACCTTTGGTTAGCTTCCGCCCGAATTGTTCATTCTGACGAAGGTCAAGCTTTTCACTCCACCTTAGACCTACAGTTTAACGTGGAATCCGAACCACGCCCCACCAGCAGCCCAGCGTCTTAACCACTAGGCCACCCAGGGTACCCATTTATCTACCAACCACTTTCTTGATTGTGTGGAAGGATGAACAGCTGGGTTTTGCTGCGCGCCGGCTGCCGTCATCGGGTCTCGAACCCTGGGCCGATGGATTCGTAGTCAGCGACGCTAACCACTACACTGTATACAAAGACTATAATTTTGGTTTCCCGGAAAGTGTAGTCATAAGAGATGTTACCGTGCGACGTGAGGATGAACCCTCGTCTGCTGTAAAGAATATGTGGGTTTCGTTCAAACTTGGTAATTACTTTTTCTTTACATAAACTGCATGATGGAAAAAAATTAAGAAACTTGCAGTTAAATAAATAAACAAACAAAAAACAAAAAAACAAACAAACAAACAAACAAATATATATATATATATATATATATATATATATATATATATATATATATATATATATATATATATATATATATTTAGTGGTGCACCGGATATCCGCATCATTTTTAACATCCGCATCCGCACTTCTGACTGCGGATATTACCTCTAATAAATTATGCAATTTACAATTAAATTAACTTATAAAGTAGCTTATAATGCCCATTCATGCACAGTTCATGTAAAGTATTAATTATTAATGAACAAACAAATATATAAACTTCAAAATATAAATACCTGGTAACGCAGAAAATTGAATGAAAATTGTTTCATTGAATTTTCTGTGGCTGAAACTCTTGAGAACGTTATTATTTTTATCATAATGAAAAATATTAATATTAATTTTAATTCTTATGCATTGCCTGCCATAATAGTAATATCACGAAATTTGAAAAATTATGTCATATATTCATAATTCTATATTATATTGATAGATTAACTAAATATCCGCACCCGCGGATATTGAAATTAAAGATCCGCATCCACAGATGTTGAAAAACTGACATCCGGCCCACCACTAATATATATATATATATATATATATATATATATATATAAGGCAAGCTCAGAAAACCTTTGCATCTATCTTTCTGGAAACTTGTTTTTCATATTAGATGGTATTCAAGTTACCATGTTTCCAGAACACCTCGACAGAATCACAAGGAGGAGAACTTTGAGTTCTCAGTTTAGATGAAAGATATTTTATTCTGAAATGAACCCGACAAAACTTTGAGCAAACTGAATATCTGAAATGATTTGGTTCATTTAAGTTTTTATTTTCGAAGTTAGGAATAAAGATAAACCAATTGGTAAAAATTTTATTTACTGTTTACGCGATCATTTCTGGGGGTCGTAAACTAATTTTTTTTTTATACAAATGTAATTATGGAGTTGTTTAATCTCCGCCACATTAAGGTTATATGACGAAGGGACCTAAAGCTTTATGTGGGATCCGAACCACGGATCGCTACATAATCTGGAGGTAGAGGACGGTCTCCCATCCAACTATGCTATCCGACCCAATTTTGCTTAGCTTTGCCGATCGACGGGAAGCGGTGTTACGACATTGGCCAAGATGTAGTCCGTTCTCGATATATCCACACATTTTTCAGGAAACTCATTCTAATTTTCTATTCCATTTTGCCTTTACAGTTCTTCAGTACCTTTGTATTTTCATTACATATTTTATCATCTCGTATGAATTTTCAAAAATTCTACTATACGCAATGATATCGGTTATCAACTGTACTTAGCAAGGGGCTCTGTCTTGATTTTACTACTTAATTATTCAGTGCTTTCTATTTCTCATTCAAATGATCCTCTATCAATAACAAAACTTTTCCGCTGTTCTTCGTTTTATCATTCACAGCAAGAGACGAAACTTTAACGTTTCCTATACTTTCAGTAAAGTTTCCCCAAATCTCTCTATTGAACAATAACTTTCCTTCGTATTCTTATTCTCTCTGCAAAAATGTCATCGTTTCTTTTTGTCTCTTATAGCATCTCGTAATCATATATCTCTGTCCAGTGATTCCCCACGAGCTTTCCTCACTTCGCGGAACGATGAAAATCTTTATTGACAAGGGTAAAGAGATTCTATATATATATATATATATTTTTTTTTTTGTTAAAAAGGTATTCCAGCAGCGATATATATATATATATATATATTATATATATATATACATTTAAACTGCAAACACGCAGTATAATTAACGTAAAGAACGACGCTTGTATAGGAGAATATTCGCGCAAGATGAGAGAGAGAGAACGAAACAATGAAAAATGAGGTAACCACCCGGGAATCGAACCCGGGATCTTCCGATTGCCGGTCAGATATGATAACCATTACACCATGGGCCCATGGTGTAATGGTTATCATATCTGACCGGCAATCGGAAGATCCCGGGTTCGATTCCCGGGTGGTTACCTCATTTTTCATTTATTTCGTTCTCTCTTCTCATCTTGCGCGGAATATTATCCTATACAAGCGTCGTTCTTTACGTTATATATATACACAGGGTGAGTCAAAAGTAGCGCCCGATTTCTGTTTTTTCGGCTGTCAGATTGTGCATCGATCACGAGGGAGGGCACTTTGAAAATTGCAAGTAAAACAGCTTGGTACAGTTCCGTAATAATTTTCCCCTAATAAATGGTTAGATAAACATGTCATTCATTTATTTCTACCTTCTTGTACACTGTAATACAAATGGCAAACAAACAATCAACTGACAGAAATCGGGCGCTACTTCTGACTCACCCTGTATATATATATATATATATATATTGTTGCTCGAATACCTACGTAACAACAGTAAGCATTATCATGCATTTGATGCACATGCACATAAACTTCACCTGGAAAGATCGCAGAGACTCTTTCTAAAACAGCTTCTAAGAGGTTAGGTGTGCTGTACCGGCTCCGCAGTTTCTTCACCCCCTACTCAGTTGCTGGCTCTGTACAACAGTGGTTTCGCCTGCCTTTGTATGGAGTCGGCTTCTCAGGTCCACAAACTCTACTTCACTGGATGGAATCAAAGGCTTTTCGTCTCATCAATTCTCCGTCTCTTACTGACTGCCTTCAATCTGACCCCCTATCTTCGCCGCAATGTTGCCTCTCTACTGTGGCTATTATAACGGACACTGCTCTTCTGAACTCTCTAACTGTATGCCTACTCCTTTAAGGAGAGCTTGCAGTACGAAACTTTCAATACATTCTCATCCCTTTTCTGTCCAACTCTGACGCAAGAGTTAATCGGTATTTTTAATCTTTCATCTACTCAACCGGACAACTCTAGAACAATCTTCCTCAGTCCATCTTCGGCTTTTGGCTTTTTTCTGCTTCTACTGAGGGGGGAGGGAGCGTTTTATCGGGCATTTGCCCTTGACCCCTGCATCCTGCATAAACAATTAAATAGATAGATCAACACCGTAGCGAAGATTTCTCAAATTAATATGAGTGGCCCAAACGTTTCAAGAAAACATTTGTCATCCTGAGTGGGAATCTAAAATAATAAAAAGAATTAAAAGTACAAAGTAAAAAATACAAAAAATAAAAATAATTAAGAACAATTCATATGAAAAAAGGTGACTAGGTAATTGAGATCCGAAAATAACAGTTTTATTCCTTAGCAGGTTAGCCTACTTATTACTCAACGGTTCCTATATTTAAGGCTCAGTAGTATTACCGGCAAAATCCCGAGTGCAATGCAACTGCATGCAACATTGCAGCATTGCATGCGACATGATGAGAGTGTTTTCGAAACCCCCTTTGAGCCCCCCAAGTTTTTTTTATATATATAGATATATATAGGAGTTGTTTGTATGTGAACTATAGGGGGTAACCTAACCTGGCTGCTCAGGCCCACAAAAATATATATATGGAATGCATGTATAAAAAAGCTTCTTATATATATATATATATATATATATATATATATGTGTGTGTGTGTGTGTGAAATATATGTATGTGAACTCCAAGAAGCAACCTAACCTGGCTGCTCAGGCCCACAAAAAAAAAAAATATATATATATATATGTATGTATGTATGTGGGTATGTATGAAAAATGTGGGTAGCCTAAAATAAAACATAAGAAGGAGTAGAGAGATCCTTTTACTACTGCGTCTTGAAGCATTTTGAATTCTTCACTAACCTTCTGGAAGGAAGCATCACAGACAGTTGGTTTAGAAGGCAGCCAGTCGTATTTTGCGTACACATCTAATTCCTTGTACGTACATATAAAGGTGAATTACCATCGCTTTGCCTCAAACATACACAGACACATACACACGCACACACACTGTGTCGTTTATATATATATATATACACACACACCCTTCATTTCCATTAATGCTTGTTTAAAAGGTGTAAATAAAACAACTACAGCGTTCTACTTACTTAATATGTATCGAAAAACAAAATATGTATATACATTAGGGGCAAAACAGGGATAATACATACATGATTTATATATATATATATTTACATAAAAAACAATACAGCAGTAGAGGAGAATTGCATTAGACGCAAAAACAAGAATAATCGGTGTTATTTAAACACCAAAACAAAAACTAATACAGCTAGTACAGAAGAATTCTATATACAACAAAGTACACAACACGTTTAAAAAAAAAAATATATATATATATAATATATAATATATATATATATATATATATATATATATATATATATATACGCATCAATAACATAAATACATTGATTAAGGTGGGTTTCTACCACGCTTAAAAATATATATTATATATATATATATATATAATATTATATATATATATATATATACACGCATCAAAACAAAAAATAATACAGTAGTACAGAAGAATTCTATATACGCGTCAAAATGGAAATGCATGCTTTAAGGTTAGTTTCTATCACGCTTTAATAAAATAGTAAACTCGCACGTAATCGAATCCACACTCACATCCTCATTGCTTTGTACTACACAATAAATGCGATTTAACATTAATTCACCACTCAAAGTATGCGGGTATCTATATTCAATATAAAGGGCTTTCAACTCGTTTAACACTATTTTTGTACCCACTTTACAATTGGGAGTCAAACTATCACGCTCTTTAAACGCGGATAGAATACAGTCAAAAGCACGCACAAAGATGACATCGTTTGCTACAGCATGACCATTAAATTCAAGTTTATAAACATTCCTTTCCAAACGGGTGTTTATTCTTTCAGCGCTGAACTTTTCAACTGTAAATTCTTCTTCACAACTCATCTCGGCAATTGAAGTACGTTTCTAAATCTTGCCGACAACTGTGTTTTATAAAAAGAAATAATTCCTCAGGGTGAACAGTAAAGTGAGTTCAGCCCTGTACCGTTCTAGCCCTTTGTACCAAAGTTCATGATATTTCGAGGAGTCTGCCCCTTCTAAATACGCAGCCAGCTCCAAACCATTCTCGCCTTGTTCGGCTCTACAATTGGTAAAATCATCGAGCAGGACGGTGTACACGTATTCAAGCACTGTGTCAAAATAACGCATATCAGCAACACCGGCGTCTAATATACTATAGGTTTCAGTTTACGGAAGCCGACGACTTCAAACATTCTGTCGAGAATGAAACAGCTTCGCGTGGGGATAAGGGTGTTATTGTCAGCGGCATTCTTCCACATCAACCGTATATCAACGCAGGGTTGGTTTGTATTACGATTTACGCATAGCGTACAAATAATGGCGTACGAGGGTGCATCGCTAATCTGCTCTCTTTTTGTGCTTACACCTGCAGGTATTTTATAACTGTCCTCGCCCCACTTCTCAACCAACACGAAGATTCCATTCATCTCTTCAACACTTAAATAAAAAACATTGCGTCTACCAGAGTTTGAATGTCTACATTTCATTTCAAGTACATAATTAACAGCACCGTTATTACGCTTGAATAGACGCACAGACTTCAACATGGACATGTCGTATACTGCATTGAGGATGCTGCTCAACGGAAGCTCTATCTTTTAATAGTTTTCTATTGATCCTACGAGGTGAGAACGTCCAGACGGGTCAAGCTCTGAGGCGACTATGAGCAGCTGACGCGTTTTTTGGACTCGGAGGGACCGTGCGGGTGGTTGGGGAGGAGGGAGGCGTGGGGTGGGTATGAGTCACACGGGGTTGCGTCATGAACGATTCCAGGCGTTAGTGATTCGTGTCCGAGATTGTTCCAATATGAAAGATTCACTGCGCCCTGTTGAATCATCCGAATATTTATATCCCATTATACTGGGTAGGTGTTTAGAGAATTTTCTATTTGCCTTACATGAAGTAATATCGGTTTTAATGTTTTATCACACCTACTCCCCGGAATGCGTACCATATATCTACGTTCAGGGGCATTCACCATTGTACTTTCTCGAACTATGCACATTTTATTAACATTCCGGCAAACTATACTCGTCCCTAAACTCTACTAAAACTCTCACAAGCCTTTAGCCCCAATTTCACTGCGCACCTCGTCATAATATACATGGCCGTAGTGGTAGAAATATTTTAAACTGTCCATAATCACAAGATTTGCATTCACTACCCGAGTGTGCGCGTACTCGGTGTGATGTAACATGGTGTAATATCTCTGGTCACACCATTCATCAACAAGGTTCACAACCCAGCTCCTTTGTTTCTCTTCTGCAAGCGTGGATTCTTTCACTTCACGATATATGAGCTCTCTAGTGCAGTTTAATCCTGCAGTATAATCCATTACATCGTCTGTAGCGCGAAACCCCGCAATGCTCTCACCAGAATATCCCTAGAGTATTCGGACGTTGTGCTCCTCACGATTTAACGCGGTCTTAAAGGTTTCAAGGGAGGGATTACTAGAAATTCTTTGGGTGTTCACCACATCTGTAGACTTTAGCGAGTACCACTTCAGGAATGTAGAGCATGCAATATCATTGGTCGCCATCGCGTTATTTTTCTTCTATGCGAGAATTCTTTAACAGGTAAAAAGACACGTCTGAGAACCATGGCTTGTGGGATCAACTGAGTAAGCAGGGACGAGATATGTCCCGATTAGCAGCAGGAGTCACGTGACTCTTTTTATTGGGCAGCAACATGCAGTGGGTGGTGCTTAGAGTTTTTCTTGTACGCACACACATACACACACGCACAAAAAAGAGAAAATAAACGCCAGCTGAAACATAACTAAATATATGTAATAATAATAAATAGAAAAATAAATAAACTAAAATTTCGTGAACAGGTAAATAGACTAATATAACAACAAATATTCACGCCTCGCGGTATTCAAAGGGAACAGTATCGTAAGTGCCAGGCACCTGGTATCGTTCCTGTATGTGTAACGACACACTTTCGTCCCCCTAAGCAACTTCACGCCCCCGAGCTTCTGTGCCCGAAAGTTATGAGTCCCCACAGTCAGTTGGGGTGGTTGGTTACTTTCATCTTCTAAACTCACTAGCTCCTTCAGCGAATCAAAGTTGACGACCTGACGCCTAGTTAAGAGTGATGCCTTCAGCCTTCACGATATATTTCATTTCCTCCCCACCCTCACCCGTACCCCGTAATTTTTGGGCCTGTTGAGACAGAAGAATCAGCGTAGGCGCTATCTCCATACTCATCCTTGATCTCGTCAGTCAACTCTCCAAGGAATTCCCAACAGATGGCATGTATTCACCTTCCCTCTCCGTGAATATCACACGATCTGTATCTGCGTACAGAACCCTCCGTCCAAGAGAATGCAGTAGACTCCAAAGTTTGATGCGGGCGTATGCTGTTGTGAAACTGGCTTCAGGTATATCTGTAACACGTGATGTATCTGTAGCCAATTCGGTTCTGTTGTACTTTATTATGTACGTATTACCCACATTCACAATCTCCATGACCTCTTTATCGGAAGCGTTGGCGTAATCCCACACCTCGTTATAACTTTGGGTTAGATGGACGTTCCCCTTGTCTGTATTCTGTGCAAATTTCCCCCAAAGACTATTTAGGCACAACTTTGCACTAAAGCGCTTGCCAGGGTTCTTCGCAATTTGGTCCCGTTCAAGTTGTATCCCTTCACGATCACGGTAGCTTTGAATATACGTCAATTTTTAATTTTCGGTCTCACCTCCTCACGGGTATCCTGATGCTTCTAGCTTATCCTTCAAAAAAGTGTTTATATATGGTATGAAAAGGTTGGGGAGCTTCTGAAACCGCCATACCTCATATATCTTCAATATTCTGTAACCGTGACGAATAGTTAAGGTCAGCTCAGGACTTGTATATATGCCTCTGATCTTCCTCTGGTTGGTTGTGTCATTACAGGCCCCATTGTTCTCTGCGCACTTCACACACAGATGGAACATGAGTTTGTGATCTATGACGACGGGTAAGACAGGCATCCATAAATCGCGAGGGGGAGTACATCTACGAAAGAAAGCCCGAAAT
Source organism: Bathynomus jamesi (assembly GCA_023014485.1). Classification (NCBI taxonomy): domain Eukaryota; kingdom Metazoa; phylum Arthropoda; class Malacostraca; order Isopoda; family Cirolanidae; genus Bathynomus; species Bathynomus jamesi. The sequence continues at coordinate 43,263 of JAJOZX010005606.1, forward strand.
AGTTCTCGTTCAAATTAGCTGAGAACTCTTTGACGGTAGGCAGGGCGGGGCCCACCAGTTTTTCAGGTGCGCCTACGGGGTACGGATTGTTCTTCATCACGTAGGGGTATAATGAAGAGAAGTCGTAGTGATGGAGTTTCACGCCCTCCATAGGTGGAAAGTATAGTTTGAAGGGGTTTGTGCGTCCTCCAAACAAACTATCGCGCATTTGAGAGGATCTAGCACCATTGAACGCCTGATGGTGTTTATTTCTTCGCGGTATTGTCCATCTGTATCCATCCGTGCATCATATTCGTGCTCCCACAAAACCTTGTGAGTGAACTGTGAGCTTATAAGTTGATCGCGGTACGGGTCCATGCGAGACTGTCAGCAGATCTACCATGGATAGCTCCTACGATTCCGCACTCAGAACGCGGGCATCCATGCCACCAGCATCCGTTAAAGGAGTACGCTGTCTTATCACCAGTGGTACCGTCTTCCCTTAGCCCATCCACCCAAAAAACACGACCGTTGATCTTGATGGCCACTTCCCCGTGTTGCGGGCATGTTTTATATATACGCCGGTCTGTTGCTGTAGGTGTATGAGCCAGTAAATAGCCTTATGCCCATAACTGCGTGGGTTGTTTCTGTGAATGACGGCTAGTGTGTCTTTAGGCATGAAGTTGTTCTTAAACACAGTAAAACACAATGAGACGATCGTGGTTGCGGCTTATAGCGGGTTGCAGTTGAATCGGACTCTGTACATCCTTCTGTTGTAGTAGCGGTCAAAATCTTCACGCTCACTATCACTCATGCTGTCATAGTTAAAGTAATGTTTGGGTGGTGGTAGTACTACGTAATTTAAAGTGTCGCTAGTGAGGAAAGTGTAAGGGAAATACCCTTTTGAAACTTCGGCGGCTACACCCATCACCTTGGGTAGCTTGGCTAATTTACAAGGTGTGAATAACAAAGTTTCTTTAAACTGAACATTGCCTCTTATTTGCATCTGTATAAGCTTGTTTCCTCTTTTGAAGGGATCGCCTGTAAATATCTCCAATGATTCGTGTTCAAGCAGTTCCTTATAAAGGAATTGTGTATCAAATTTTGCGTCGTTATGGGCAAGAATATAAACAGTCATTTTTTTTAACTTGTCCGCTAACTTGACAATATAGGACACAGAGTTTCACGGGGCTGTCGTGTGCACTCGTTTTAAAAGCGTTTGTTCGCTTACCACATCTCACTCGACGTTCATGCACTCGTCGCAAATAGTCTGGTTTACAAGTAGATGTGGGATAGCCTCTTTGGTTTCAGCCTCCGTGTATGTCTCTATATCGTAGTATACAGTTATACAAGGTTTATTTTTAGGTTTGGCGTCTTTCATACAGCATACATGCTTTACACTATCAGCCTTATATATCTCATGGCATGTAGAACAACAAATTTCATTACATTTATGCGTGAATTTTCCCCAATTGTCTATCATACGAAACATGCCGCACTCACACATTCTCATTTTCCTGCACGTACCATTTGATTTATGGAATTCAAAACCTATTATTGAAAAATGTGCGTCTAAACACATTACAGTCCTTCTTCTCAGCTTCAACTACACGACTTTCACATTTGGAGCTTTTACACTGCTCGCATACCATGTGGCAATCTTTACAATGCTTCACTCTATCATCCGCAAACTCGAGGCACCCCTTACACAAATCATGATGCCTTCCATATTTTCGACTTTTATCATAACTCGCATAAAGAGCCCTTATATTGCGGATAGGGAGATGCGTTGTCTCTGATAGCCCTAAAATAAGTAGAGAATTTGTACGTTCTCTCACACTGCTTTTAAAAACATACACAGTCCTACGGCGATCATCCATTCCAAATACAACTAAGCGAACATTCATTTCCTGCTCTACCCTTCTCAACTCTTCAGGACCCATATTACAGTCAAACTCGAGCTTGCAGTCTGCGGCCAGTTTACGGGGACGCTGCACAACTGTCGGCAACCAAATTTTTTTAACGGCCGTATTTAGTACAGTAAACATATGAGCCAAGACTATTGCTACAAATCTGCAACCGCGATCGAGGTTTGTGTGGTTTCTGAATATTTGATAACTGCCAAAGTTAAGAGTATAAGGTGTGGCCGTATGTCCCGCAACATGGAAAACGTGGTCTATATATATCGTAAAGTTGTCCATGGCGAATACGGTGCTGCTTTGACAGGCCTGCATTATACGACCCAAAATGTAATCTACATCTAAGGTGACCAGACGCCTGTAGGGTATTACTACCCGAAAATCATCTCTATCCCCATCATCTGACCCGAACCCAAGGGACAGTCGCGTCCTGGCTTCACGGCCCTCACAACTCCGAAGGGCAAACTCCACAATATGTTCAACTACACGCCGCAGTCCGTGCTCAACACGCTGCTATACGTGGTTGGTTCGAGGGTCGACCTTGATAACGCACCGGTTTCTAGTCAGGGCTGGGGTGGGGGTGGCTGTGCGCACCAGCCCGAATGCTATGCTACTGTCTACAGAATGAGATGCTGCTGTGGAGGGTATGGACAGTATTGAACAGGAATAAGGAGGCACAGTTTTATTTGTAGAAGGAACTACTGTGGGGGCTGTGTCATAAGACGTAGAGGGCTGGGGCTTTATTACTGTGGGTCTAACAACCGACGCCTTCCTGGCGCTTTTTACACCTGATGTGGAAGACGATTCAGCAATATCGTCATACACCCGCTTTCTCCTTGAATTATCGCGTGAGGTTGATACAGTGATTGTTGCTGGGGGTTCCGGAACGCTAGCGGCGGTAATAGGGCAGTCTGGAGCCTCAACAATAACTACAGTCATCACTATCATCCTCATCTGCAATATCTATGATGGGGACATGTTGCTGGCACAGTACCTCAGCCTCATCATCATTCAGGGGTCTGGGGAAGAAGAAGAAAAACAAGACTGTAGAATATAAGGAACAGCACTTAAAATTTTATTATACTTTGTAAATGTTCCATTAAGAGTTGACGTGTTAGAGATGGATTCTGTAGAAAAATTCAGGTTCACGAGCCCCTCCATATGCATTATATCCGGCCCTACAGGATGTGGCAAAACAGTGTTTATGCTTAAAATAATAAAAAATAAGGGGGAGATGTTCTCAAATTTTGTGCATAAAGTCATATGGTGCACATGGTGCTATGATATTTTGTTCCACAAAGTGTTTATAATGTTAGTGGCAAATCAATAAATGGCGCCCTTAAAACCAGTGTTCTTTAAAATTCTGGCTGAATTCTTATAATGGTACTCAAACTGGTTACTCGTAATAATACCGCTAACAAAATATACTTTTAAGAAGTTTATTTTATGACAAATGAAAATGAAAAACAGTTATATACATATAAAACTGTACAAAAATATGTAAAAATAAATTGAAATGAAATGAAAATACAATTCATAAAAATTATTTTTACAGTTTATATTTTAATGTTTTTCTATCCATATACATAACCGCGTATATTTACTATTAAGGTTGATATTAAATTTCTATTAATACAATTTAATTTTATAGAACCAAAGTATGGTTAATTATTTGTCGAATTACAACAGAAACAATTAATATATGTACAAGGAGAGGCATAACTTTTCATGAGAATACACTTTGATGTTTTCCTGAATTACCGATAGCAGAATTAGCAATTAGAATATTAGATACTGACAAAAATCATTCCAATTATATGGTGCTTTAAAAGAAATGCCTTGTTTGCACCTATTATTTTTGGCTCTTTTAATGAATAATTTGGAACTTCACACTAAACATGTATTTTTCTTACTTTTGCTGATGCAAACTTATCAATAATGTCATCAAAATTTGTTATTTCAGTTTCCTCACGTTCAATGCTGAGCAAGGCTAAAGCAGAAAGTCTTTCTTGGCCCATTGAAGCTCTCAAATATGATAAGATCAATGTTAACTTGCTGAAAGATCGCTCACAGCTGGCAATTGAAATTGCAATAGTGAGCATTATCTGAATAGCTACTCTCAAATTTGGAAAAACATTTTCATCTCCATACTGAACAATAAACTTGAGGAGTTCCTCAGCTTTAGAAATTTGAACATTTGGGCGACTTTTCAGAAGCATCTTACAATCCAGGATTTCTTCATAAAGCTCAAAGCCGTCAATATCATTGCTATAAAACTGTCCAAGGTTGAGACAACTTTTCTTTAAGATATTTACGTCATGACTACTGTTGCTTTCATTTGAGTCAAACAATAATCCTCTAGCATCTAAAAGAAATCCAAATTTGAATCCAAGTCATGGAGACGGACAAATCTTTCGTCCATTTCATTATGGAGACGATCAATAGTTTCTTTCATTATTCTCATCATTTCTTCTTTCGCAGTTAACCCTACATCCTTGGCTTTTTCACCAGGCATTTGTTTCTTCTTTCTGGGGTGTCTTTCTACTTGAATATCCCATTCATCACACAGTTTCAGCCCTGCTTCAAGTGATTCACTGGCCAATGATTCTCGACTGCTTAAAAAATAATCTTGAAGGGCTTTTAAATCATAAGCAGCATCATGAAAGTTCATGGTATGATCTTGGAGTCGTTTTCGAACACGATCAATCCGAACAAGAATTCTGTTCCAAAATCCAAGCAAAGCCAATAAATGAAAAGTCAAAATTTGATTCAGCACCTGCCTTGCATCACCTCTTGTATCAGCAGTTTCATTTTGATCATCAACCATACTTTGCAAGAGTTCCACTATAATATCAAAGTATTCATGAACAGGCTTCACAACCTCTGTTCTGGAACTCCATCGAGTTTCAGATTCAGATTTGACAACTATTGGTATGGCATCTTTCAGCTTTTGCCAACGGAGAGTTGAACGTGAAAAGAATTAATAAAGCGACTGAATTACACCAAAAAAAGTCACCATCACTGCATCATGGTTAGCAGCACGCACTCCAACCAAATTGAGAGAATGATTATCGCAGTTTACAAAAATAGCTTTGCTATTTTTTTCAATAATCCTCTGTTGAACACCACTTTTATAACCAACCATAACTGCAGCATTGTCATAGTATTGAGATCGACAGTCTTCTAACGGCATTTTGTCTTTTTCCAGTTGTTCCAAAATCACTTCCACAATGTTTTCAGCATCCTTTCGTTTTAATTGGATAAATCCAAGAAAAGACTCTTTTATAAAAATTGTTTTCTCCTGAAAATCAATATCAACATAACGAACTGTTTCTGCCATTTGCTCTCGATGTGCTTGATCTGGAGTAGAATCAAACATGAGGCCAAAATATTTGGCCTTATGAATGCTCTGTAACAATTTCTGGCGAACAGTAGAAGCCATCAGCTGAATAAATTCATTCTGCACTAACGGAGATAAATATGATGTTCTTCCAGGGTGCTTTTCCACAATACTGAGATGTTCTTTCATGACAGGATCAAACCTTGCCAACAATTTTAATAACCCAAGAAAATTTCCAATATTGCTTTCCTCTTCCTGTCTAAGGGATTCCTTGTGACCACGCAATGCAAGGTTCTGAGTTGCTAAAAATTTTATGCAATGGAGAATTCTGTGGAAAACATCTCGCCATTTTTGTTTTTCTGTTGCAATTTGAGCTTGAAGCTCTACGTCAATGATTCCTCTGTTTTCTAAAAGATTTCTTTCCATTTCCTTCCATTGGGTGAAGCAGTATCGATGATTTTTTGCATTTTCATGGGTGCTAAGCCTTTCTGGTGCTTTCCAATGATTGAACCCATTTTCTTGCTCCAGTGAAGACTGATTGTCAATTTGAGAAAATAGCAAACAACAAAAGCAAAAAGCTGCTTTCTTCTCTGGAGAATAAACAAGCCATGAGCGCCAAACTTCTTCTCCACATCCATTTCCCAACTTTCTTTTAAACCATCTTTCATTCATTGATCGGGTTTGTGTGGGAACAAATGGCCCTTCACTATTTTGAAAATACTTCGAACCCAATGTGACCATTTCTGTCCTCAGGGCATCTGATAAAATTACTTTTTTTGATATTTTATCAAACTCCAAGAAGCCTACATCGTGATGCTGAATCGCATCTGGTATAGGCTGTGCTGTTTTTTCCTGCTTTTCGCTACTCAAAGTTTTAGTATCTTCTGGCTTCTTGAAAGACACTTCTGGTTCTTGAAAGACACTTAATTCTCCTTCTGATACACTGGCGGGTTGGTCAACACTCATATCTGATGCAGTTAATGCTGATGAAGGACCAGCTTGTTGCTGTTCAAGAAATGACATCATAAAGCCACTTGACTTTTTAGCTTCTGCTTCTTGCATTTTTCTTTTCTTCCTGCCTTCTGCTCCACTCAGCTTCTTTTTCGGACTTTTCGGTATCGGCAATGTTCGCTTCATGGTAAAATTTTCTAGAGAAAGAAACAAAAAAATAGAATAAATTAATAATTCATAATAAAATTCTAATAAAAATAGAATGAATTAATAAAGTTAAATGAAGTTAAAAATCTGAAATTCCTGGAAATTCGATGGCTAGAGATATGGTACCGGTGCATTTCCAAAAGAGCATGTTTTTACTCTTACATTTTTTTTTTAAATCATAAAAATGGCGCACCCCCAAATTTGGCGCCCAGGGCACGCGCCCCACCTGCCCCACCCTAGTTACGCCACTGGACTTATAGAGGACCCATTTTTCATCCCTAGTGACAATCCGATTCAAAAAACGGTGCCTATAGTTGCCAAGAATGCAGTGATGTGCAAATATCGATTCGATGTTGAAGATTCGCTTGTGACAAATCATGCGGAACCCATTTTCCAACCTTCACTACTTTTCCTAACAGTTTCAAATGACGATGAATGGTCATATGGCTAACGCCGAGTTGCAGGCCAAGTTCTCTTACAGTTACCGTTGGGTTTTCCTCCACTGTTGCTTTCAGCAACTCTTCATCTAACTCATTTGGTCGTCCTGTTCGTTGATAATCTTTCAGACTGGTCTCCATTTCTGAACTTCTCAACTTCTCAAACCATCTCCTACACATCCATTCGCTCACAACATCATTTCCATAAACTCTCCTAATGTTTCTTGCGGATTCACTAGCGTTAGATCCTTTGTGGAACTCATACAGCATCACATGTCGAATATGCTCTTTCGTGGGCTCCATGTTTTTTCAATTACTGTAATATCGTAGGAGTGGCGTTGTAACTGTATGAAAAACACCAAAGAAAATATTCATTAGCCTAATCCTACACTAGCCTAAGTCATTTTGTATCGTGATAAAACATGTGCGAACCTGTCGCCACGTGTATTTTGCAACATTTCTAAAATTATGTCACATTATCTTGAGGTTATTCTATTATTTATCGTCCGTTTTCTAATCGAGCAGAATTTATGTTACAACCTGATACTTCATCTTAATATTATGATAATGTCTTGTGCACTTCCTGCTAATGTAGGAACATAATAAATTGTTTAAATACATTTGGAAATTGTTTATATTCACACTTTCTGAGAATCTCGTATCCAATACTTCGAAGCCGTTGAGCGACCTCTAAATATTAAAATATCTCAATAAAACTTTGTACTCACTGTTTTTACATCGTATGGCATACTTTGATGGGGTCAGAGCACGGAAACTTAAAAGTTGAAAAATAAGTGACACCCTAATATATATATATATATATATATATATATATATATATATATATATATACCTTATGAACCTTATGTTGTTTCGTGCGTTGGTCTCTCTTCACACGGATGTCAAGCTGGTGGCCCCGTCTCTAAGGCGTATATATATACCGGGTGGACGAAAAAAACCTGGACACTTGTTTTTCCTACAAATTTCAAACTAGTCAAGCTAATACACCTAAATTAGTACAGTTATCATGTACAGTATAGTTATCATGTGCTAAAAATTTCAATGGAACTCATATAAAACTTACCCTATTGAAATCGATGTTGTATTGGCCCCCCATTTTCTTGAATTACGGCCAGTACTCTCCTTTTCCTCTGATCTATGAATGACTTGATTTTGTCTTGGGACACCATAGACCAAACAACCTCAATTCTTTGTCTAAGTGCTTCCAGGTTTGAAAATGGTTCCCTGCGACCATGGTACACCAATGACTTCAGCTCATTCTACACGGAGTAATCCAGTGGATTTAAGTTAGGAGAATTTGGTGGCCATTCTTCACTTTTTATGAATTTAGGAATGTTCGCCATCAAAAATTCTTAGGTTGCCTTTGCTGAATGAGATGGTGCATTGTCTTGAACAAAAATAAAATCTTCGTTCTGGTACAAGTCTTGGCATTCCGGTAAAAGTTCTCCGAGGTATTCAGTGTAATTTTGCGAGTTCATTTTTGTTTTCTGTGGATCAGTAAAGAATAATTTGGTTTTTTTCATTGTAAGAAACACCACAAGATACCATTAGTTTCTTGAAAAATCGTGAAATTGGATGATAAAGACGGTCTGGCGGGATTTCCGATTTTGAAGTTAATGCATTGACTCGGTTGTTTTGTCGATTTGTTGATACAGTTAATGTAAAGCCGGACTCATCTTGAAAAAACATGCGTTTAATGTCTGCTAAATTAAATTTCCTGTACAAAGAATTACACCTTTCTAACCGTTTTCCCATGGCTTCTTTTGTTATTCTGGGGGCACTCAATCTTTTAAAAGATCTGATTCCTTTACTTTTCATTATGTTTTTGACACTGTTGCGCGAAATATTTAAATTATTCGCCATTTTTTTCTGCGAAAGATGAGTACCAGGTTGCGACAACGCATGCTTTTCAACGTGCCTTTCGTTTTTTCGAGTCCGAGAAGTACGCGGACGACCGCTGCCACGTTTTCTGTCAGTTGACCCTGATTGTCTAATTTTATTTATTACGTATTGTACTATACTTCTTTTCCAATTTTTTCCCGGAAATTCCCTAATTATTTTTCTAGCACTCCATCCTTTCTCGGAAAAATACGCCTTTATAACAGCTAAGTCTTCTTTACTTAAAACCATTACGATAGAATTTTAATTAACACCACAAGAAAAAAGAAAAAGAAAAAACATTCCATCAGCCAACACTTCTTAAAGAAGTCTGACACTGCTAGCCTACCAATTCGCCATGTGGCCACTTATCATTGTCTTAGGTGAGCATGCGCAAACTGCTTGTTTTGTAGCGAATATCTGACACATCCAAGGGCGTAGGCAGCTTCACGAAATCTCGCTGTTTGTTTCGTCAAGTTAAATTTTTTATAATTAAGAAACGACCAAAAATAATTAGCTGAGGTTTATAGCACATGATAATCATACTACTGGCTACATCTTGTACTAATTTGGGTGTATTAGTTTGACTAGTTTGAAATTTGGAGGAAAAACAAAAGTGTCCTGGTTTTCTCGTCTACCCGGTATATATTATATATATATATATATATATATATATATATATATATATATATATATATATATTCGTACGTAAACTAAAAATATGAAAATTTCTTCAAAGCTTATATTGGGAAGGCTTAATTAGTAACGTTAATTAGCAGTCTTTATTTCAACATGGAGCTTAGGACAATTAGATTAAAATTTCGCCTTATTAATTAAAGAGTTCAATGAACTGTTCACTGTTCACCTGGTAACAACATATTCACACATTTCACCATCTCACTTTTAATATATATATATATATATATATATATATATATATATATATATATATATATATATATATATATATATATATATATATATTACAGTCAATGTCTAAATTAGGCAATTTATAAATTGATTGAAATTCAGGCAATGTGTCAAATTGGTGATACACACAACCTAACCTAACTTAACCTTTCTGGTATTTCTGGTAATGCTGCATACGCATGCCCACTGGTATTTCCCAATATATTGCCTAAAAATTCATGGTTAGGTTAGCTTTAATTAGGTATTAAGTAAATCGAGCATTTAATAAAATGCCTAATTTTACATATTGACTGTAATATATATATATATATAATATATATATACACGGTGAACCAAAAGTAGGTGGACAGTAGGTTGAATACGGTTTGTGTTATATTATTATATAACTATGGTGTTCATTATAACTATGGTGTTTGTGTTTTATTATATTAAATATTATAACTAAATTTATTTAAATTTTATTTTGTATTATAGTATACAAAAAAATTAAATATGTATTCTCAACATAAACGTTATCATTTACTGTCCACCTACATTTGGTTCACCCTATATATATATATATATATATATATATATATATATATATATATATATATATATATATATATATATATATATATATATATATATATATATATATATATATATATATATATATATATGATGAATAAACCACTCAATGTTTCTCCGCGCTCTTAGGATCGCCAGTCCGGAATACATCGATGCCGAATTGGAAAATATCAACGGTATTGGAAGTGAGCTGTGTTACCCATCTGCGTTCATGGAATCTTGTCTTAATAAGGCTAAACGAACCTTCTATCGTGTGAATAATAACACTCGCACCTTGTCAAAGAATATTTTAGTACTTCCATGTTTCCCGGGCTTCTTAGGCATTGCTAATGTACTTAAACTTTTGGATATCAGTGTAGTTTTTTCATATAACAATATTGTGAAAAACATCATAGTAAAAAATAGCCCTAGCAATAATTTAGGCATTATCTATAAAATTGGGTGTAAGCAATGTGATTCCTTTTACATAGGTCAGACGGGAAAGGATTTGCAAACGCGTGTAAAACAGCATCAATATTCCGTTAGAACGGGACAGTTGTCCAGTGCCCTTTTTGTCCATTTGTCAGAGTTATCCCATTGTATTGATTGGAATAATGCTTCAGTTTTGTTTCACTCTAGCAACATTGTTAATAGAAATATTCTTGAGTCGGCTATAATTCAACTTACAAATAACTTTAACATGAGTAAAGGTCTGTTTCAACTCGATCCCTTTGCTCTGAATTCCTTCAGAATGGATTTAAACAAAAAGGGCAGGTTGCTAAATCTGTGGTAAAAATTTGTTTTGGTCTCTTTTTCCTTATAAATCTGTATGTTTCTCTTACAATTTTATTTTTCAATTTATTGTTGTATGCGTATTTCTTATATATGTGTATACTGTATATGTATGTATGTATATATATATATGTATATGTATGTATATATGTATGTATGTATGTATATATTTGGTTATGCGGGTATACATGTGTAGTTGTATTATTTGTAATTTTTACAATTTATATTTATTTTTATTTCTTTATTCTTTTGTGACCTACCGATTTTTCAGACAATAATTATAAAAACCTTTGGTAATTTTTCCCCTTATATATATATATATATATTATATTATATATATATATATATATATATATATATATATATATATATTCCTTATATATTATGTTTATATTTTGTATATATACCTTATATATGTTGTATATATTTTTATAGTTCTTTATATATCATCTAGGCATCATTTTGTTTTCCAATTTATATTTACTTGTACTTTTTTATTCGTTTGTGACCATAGATGTATGATTCAGACAATAACTAAAAAACCTTTGGTAATTTTTTTCCCTTATAAATTTGTGTGCCTCTCTTACAATTTTTTATTTTTTTTGGTTTATTTCTTTATTTCTTTGTGACATATATATCAATTTGGCATCATCTATTAAATTGATTGTAAACTTTCCTTTTGAGCTTGAATTTGTAGACTCCACTTACAATTTTTTTTTTTTTTTATCTGTTGGTTTATTTCTTTATGGTTATTTAGGCTGTGACGTATATATCACTAAGGCATTATTTTGTAATTTTTTCCAATTTATATTTATATTTATTTTTATTTCTTTATTCTTTTGTGACCTGTTTCATAAACAAGCCATTTGAATTTATGTTGAATTTCGGGCAAAGTGCTAAAAGTGTCATTTTTCCATAAAAATGTGTTTGCTCCTCCCACAATTTTTTCTATAATTACTATATATATATATATGTTTATTTTTGTAACCTATATATTGCCTTGAACTCTCCTTTCACTCCAGTGTTCCTGATGATGTCATTAGACGAAAGCGCTTGAGCACCACTTTGTGTTTCTTTTCCCTTCGTGGTTTTATTCATCATAAATATTTTTCACGTGTCACTTTCGTGAAATAATTTTCATATATATATATATATATATATATATATATATATATATATATATATATATATATATATATATATATATATATATATATTATATATATAATAGGGTTTTGAAAACTTTCTGTACAAATTGTAATGGGGGATAGACAACACCAAGACAAACCCTTTTCGTCTATAAGTGTATGTGCGCTGACGTCACCATTCGGCGCAAGAGGGCGCCGCTGCAATTGGCTAAAAGGTGAAGTGGGCTAGACTCGCGTTTGCCGCGGGCATTCTTAAATAGGACGTAGTACGCGTAACATGGAGCGCTTCACGACTGCTGAGATGGCTGACATGCATATGGTGTATGGGGCTGCCAATGGAAACGGAAGAGCTGCTGTGAGGTTGTACCGACAGCGCTTCCCAAACAGACCTGTGCCAAACCACCAAACGTTTGCGCAATTGTATCGGCGACTGCGAGAAACTGGAACATTCCATGCAAACATGCATGACACTGGTTGGGAGAGAAACGTGCGCACTCCTGACATGGAAGAAGAAATCCTACGGCGATTTGAGGACAATCCAAGCGCAAGCACGCGAGGTGTTGCACGTATCCTCGGTGTGAACCACGACCTGATCTGGAGAGTGTTGCACGAGCAGCAGTTACATCCGTTTCATCGTCAGAGAGTCCAGGCATTACAACCTCGGGATTACCCTCTTCGTGTGGAATTCGCACCCTGGTTTCTGCAGCAGACAGCGGTGCAGCCTAATTTTCCGGCTTATGTGCTGCTCTCAAATGAGGCCTGTTTCACACGTGAGGGTGTGTTTAACATGCACAATTCTCACGTGTGGGCGCACGCAAATCCACATGCTACACGGGTGCATGCTCATCAAGAACGGTTCGCCGTCAATGTTTGGGCGGGTATCGTCCATGGCAAGTTGATTGGGCCGTACCTGCTGCCTGCCCGACTCGACGGGCGGGTTTATCGGATATTTCTTGAAGAAACGTTGCCGGAACTGCTGGAAGATGTTCCCGTGGCTATTCGTAGACGAATGTGGTTTCAACACGACGGGGCCCCAGCACACTCCAGCAACGATGTGCGGGATTATCTGAACGCCACTTTTGGGGACCGATGGATAGGCCGGGGTGGGCCCGTAGCCTGGTCACCGAGATCGCCCAATTTAACATGCCTCGATTTCTTCCTGTGGGGACACATGAAGAACCTCGTGTACGAGACTCCCATTTACTCAAAAGAAGACCTCGTAGCAAGAATCGCTGTCGCCGCTGGAACTGTTCCCGAAATGCCGGGAATCTTTCGACGTGTACGTCGGTCAATGCTTCGACGCTGTCGGGCATGCATTGATGCTACCGGTCGCAACTTTCAGCACCTTCTTTAAATAAACATGCCTTCTTTAAATAAACATGTTACGCGTACTACGTCCGATTTAAGAATGCCCGCGGCAAGCGCGAGTCTAGCCCACTTCACCTTTTAGCCAATTGCAGCGGCGCCCTCTCGCGCCGAATGGTGACGTCAGCGGACATACACTTATAGACGAAAAGGGTTTGTCTTGGTGTTGCCTATCCCCCATTACAATTTGTACAGAAAGTTTTCAAACACCCTGTATATATATATATATATCATACTTAAGGAACATTTATATTATACAAATCCAAATCCAAATGGATTTAAATTTTTTAATTCAATTCTGAATACAACGAAATAACTTATAATGTGAGTTTGATTTGCTCACATGTGAGATATATATATATTATATATATATATATAAAATAATAATAAAGGTGATTTCTTATTTCACAAGAGTTTCGGCACAACTAAATCCATCACTAGTGCGTGCGAGTGTTGTGCCAGTTTCTGGCCCTCCTGACTGATTATGTAATTACTGAGACTGGTCATATGATGTGGCATATAGTTGCTCTTTCGTTAGTTTGAAGAAAATATTGGACGATTTTACGAAAGAGATTGTAAGTTGCGTAAATAATGTACAGGGTATCCCATAAATCCCTTTACACCTTTTACCCCCTCACCCTATCCCAGTAGGAAAAAAGTTCAGGGGTAAAGGGATTTATGGGTTACCCTGTATATTTCAGCTCGAGTAGTGTAGGCTAAAAAATTTGAACGAGCGCGGTGTACCTAGGAGAGTTAAGAGAGGTGAATTAAATGTGCAACCAAAATGGTGGAATAGAAATATAGGAAAAACAATCGCTGAAAGAAATGTAGCGTACAAGATTGATAAATGGAACCGTTGCGCAGCAGTCCTCTCAGACTTATACTATATTGGGTGGCCACAAAGTCCCGTTACCCCCTACCCATGTCACTGTGATACGATTCATTTCTCTAGGGGGTAACGGCACTTTGTGGCCACCCTATAGATTTGCGTAGAAATGTTAAGCGTTTAATTAGATTTGCTAAACGCGATTTTGAAATTCAAGTAGCTCGTGAATGTAAAGAAAATCATAAGAAATTTTACGAGTATATAATTACGATTGAGGGAAATATTGGACCACTGGTAGACTCGGGTGATAATTTAACCAATAATTATGGGAAAATAGCGATAATTTTAAATAATTTTTTTACAACAATTTTTACAATTGAGGATACTTTTATTGTGGAAGCTTGTAATATGCTTAGTGATGTAAATGGAACTTTTTCAATGCTTACTGACATAAATGTTTAGTGTTCTTTCTAAATCTTTTACTTCCTTCTTGGGCTAGCCAAGAGTGGATCTTAGGGCCTTTGTTAGCCTGTAACTCTGTAACTCTATCACTCTGTAACTTCAGTAGTTTTGTAATTAGTTTAACGATAAATAACTGATTTTAAAGTGATATCTGTCAAATTCTGACCATAAAATATAGCTTTAGATAAGCGATTTCCAACTTAATCGTACGCGGAGCTCTTTCAGGAGGTACGCATCAGGGTTTTAATGTGCATAATTACTTTAATGATAATGAATTTAAGAGTAATATTAGTTGTAGCTAATAACCCGCAACCTTTCCGATTGTAGTACCTGGAAAAGTATGGTGGTTTGTTGATCTAAAGAGGAGGTTGGAAACTAGTGGTGTACCGATTAATCGGCATCGGCACCGGCAGAATCGGGTAATTTTTTGGCATCGGCCAAATTTAGCCGATTCTCTCACCGATTCTTTGAAATTTTAAAATTTTAATTATAAAACTGAACAGACAAAAAACACTATTTATGATAATTTATACTCATTTCAAAGTGTAATTATATAAAAATATTTTACATTCACAAAAAAGGCAAAGCTTAAAAGTTAAATTGTCCATAAATTTACATTTTCTCTAACTAGCTAATCTCTAAATATTATAAAGTATTGTAATCTCCTACTCTATATTAATAATAATTCTATATTAAGCTGTACTTTGTAATGTATATATTAAACCATCTTCTTATGTTGACTTTATTTTAAGTATTTTAATAAGTTTAAAACCCAAATTATATATCCATTTTTTTTATTTAAATAGTTCACCAGGGCCTTGAAATTTTAATGAATAATTTTGTTGTTGTTGACATTGTTGAAGAAAGAAAATGCCTTCAACATTAGGAAAACCAATTACTTAATTAAATATTGGTATTCAATTTAAAATACTAAAATAAAATTACTGCATTTTATACTTGTAATGAGCAATTAAACTTTTTAGCCTCATTTAGGTAGGAAAAGAGTAACAAATTCTGGTGTTGTATATCGTGGAGTGAGCTAAGGAAAAGCATTTAAACAAATTTGAAATGTAAAAACATAAAAATTTAAAGATTTCACATTAGATTAATCAAATTTATGAAGAGAATTGTTTTTAAAATCAAGGCAAAAAATGTGTATCGATATCGGTATCGGCATCAGCTAAATTTTGGAATCGGTACATCACTATTGGAAATCCCCGCTTTAGATAATTTATATGACTTGGATAACCTCGATATGCCCAAATGGCTCCTCGTTTTCCAAATGTAATGTAATTTAATCGGGAGTTTAATTCTAAAACAGATAAAGTCATAAACACTAAAATTGGAGATAAAAGTAAAAATAAAAATTTAAAAATAAAATTTAAACTGAAATGAAAAGTAAGCTAATTTAAATATATCGTAAATTACTGTGTGTACTTCGTCTCAATGCTGCGTCATTTAGCTTTTATTACAAATTTTTCGAAATCTACAAACATTATGCATAGGCTGACCATATTTCCTTGAGACAAAAACGGGACATTGGGATGGCAAAAAAGGGACGGGGTTATGTAATATTCTGTATTCATGAAAAAGTAAGTACATAAACCGGGACAAAATTGACATTTTTATTAAAACGACGGGACGGCCAGGAAATATAAAACAAACGGTACTGTCCCGTTCAAAACGGTACGTATGGTCAGCCTAAATTTATGCACCTTGCTCCCTACACTCTAATAACTTAACCTAATTTAACCTAAACCACGTTAACCTAACTTAATCTAACTCTAAATAATTTGACGATAAAATGTTTTGTTACGAAATGACGTTAGTCCGGTCTACACAGTCTAAATCTTTGAATAAGATAAAGTTACACACCAGTAAGGCCTATTCTATGCCGACGTAAAATGTTGATTTCTATAAAAACTCAGGGAGTATTAACTCCAGAAGGCCAGTGTGGAACCACACACGTAGAGACTAAGTAACATCATAATGGAAATTATATTTATAGGTTAAATTAAACTTTATCGTTACTGAACAATAATAAAAGTTAACTTGTGTACAATAAATTACATCATTTCCAGGAAAAACAAAAGCACTTTTATTCTAATAGGCCACGCTGGCTTTCTAGGGTTAAACAAACCTTAAGCAGGTTAGATTAAACCCAATCCAAGAACTTGAACTTTATAAACCGCACCCAATATAAATATTTCAGAAATAATATCTAATTCTGTAGACTTTATTAACAATAAACTACATATGGCAGGATTATTAAACTTACTAATACTTATATAAAACTTATTGTCATGTATTGTTTACGTCATTTCAGTCTGGGAAATAAAAATTATGAGTCATTAAATTCCTATTAAGCCAAAAGTTTACTGCCTTTTACATTGTACAAGTAATTATCGGTCGGTGATTTTCTTCTTTTAAAGTGTTTGGAATACGTTTGGAAATAATTCCGAAACGCAGATTCACTCGAAATAGTAATCCATAAAATTTTATCTAAGGTAATAAAAATATTTAATTATAATAGGAACAATTCCGTTGAAGTGATATATGTACGGTGAATAGTAAATACGCCAATATCTATATATATATACGGACTGAATTGGTCCAGAACTTCTGTTATATTCATCATAAGTCCTGTAAAAACTGTTATGAGAATGGGCTGGTATTTCATTTAGGGCTAAGCTCCTTGTATTATACCAACTTTTTTTTATATAAATCTCCCCTCGCAACAAGTGGAATCAGAAGTGCCAATCTGGTTTTCAGAATTGTAAACAAAATTATAAACTTCATCTCTGGATCTGAGCATGGTGTGAATCACGTTCCTTTATGGTGTTTGATATTGATTTAGAAAGTTTATCAAGAGGATTCTGTAGAAGATGGAAATCTTCATTGAAAATAGGGATTCTTCACACTACCTAATTTAACTTTTTACTGATCAAAGAATGCTTTATAAATTTTATTCAGAGAAAAACGTCACACACTTTTATTTACTATCTGTTTCCTTTGCACGCGCGCGCGCGCGCGTACACACACACACACACACACACACAGCTTTCAGCCCTTCGTGACGTAGGTTAAATCTGACTCTAGATGGTTCAATTTTGGTCATAGCTTCTTGAATTTCTGCAGCAAAGCAGCTGTTGGATTTAGGCTTGTCACTTTGTGATCGAATCCTCAGGTATTTACAAAAGAATGCGAAGGAATACGAAGGATACATCATGCAAACAGCAACAGACCGGCTGGTCCCTACGAGGCTGTCTGTTGAAGGAGGAAAGTTAAAAGATGAAGAAAATTTAAAGAGAAGCGAAACTTTTAAAGCAAAGCAAGGAAGGGAGGTTGAAAAAGAGGAGGGAACTTTAAAGATAAGTGAAAATTTTCACGTGATAATTTTAAAGCAAAGAAGAAATAATCCGAGTGGAAATTCTACAAAACTTTTATGCACTAACAAATGCTTTTAACGGGAAAGGGCGACGGGTGGGGTGGGGGAGTTAAGAAAAGATAAGCATCTAGTCTCTTTTAAAAGGACTCGACCAAATTACTTTGAACTACCCGCATTCTATTCCACAATTTAACTATCGTATACGACTGAAGAAAAAATGCTTAGCTTCGTTGGAATTAAAATGTTTACTCACGAATTTAAGACCATTACCGCGAGTTCTATCTGCATTTCAGAAGGTGAAATATTTTTCGGCGTTGACGTAATCAAAACTTTTAATAATTTTAAACACCTGGATTAAATTTCTTCGGGAGCTATTAAAGAATAGAACCCCAGCCTTCTTTAGTTAGGCTTATAAGGCTAACTAACGAAAATATCACGACCTAACCTAACCAATCGTTAGGTTAACTGTACGCCCTTGACGATTAGTTAGGTTAGGTCATGATATTTTCGTTAGTTAGCCTTATAAAGCTAACTAAAGAAGGCTGGGGTCCCTATTCTTCAATAGCTCCTTTCTTCGAATGCGCCTTTTCACAAGTGAGAATAACTTTAACGTTTCCAGACGGGCAGTGTATGATTTGTTTCTAAGTCTAGGAATCATCTTGGTAACTCGTCGCTGCATCCTCTCAATTCTGTCTCTGTCCTACTGTAAATACGGGGACCAGAACTGAACGCAGTATTCCAAGTGGGAGCGTACTAAGGAATTATATATAATGTTAGCATAGTTTTTTCGTATTTAAATTTAAATGATCTACCAATAAATCTTTAGAATCTATTTGATTTTCTAACAGCTTCGATACACTGCTTACTCGGTTTAAGAGTGTCGGCAACAATAATGCCTAAATCTTTCTCTTCCGTAACACTCGTTAGTGTTTATTTGCCAAATTTCTGCCCACTCTAGTAATTTCTTAATATCTTTTTGAATCTGCAAACGTTCTGCCACTCATTTTGTTCTTTGTTCGTCCCTCTAGTTTGGTATCATCCGCAAATTTTGAAATTATGCTGTTAATTCCTGTGTCGATGTCATTGATATAAATAATAAAAAACTGGTCTCAGAACCGATCCATGGGGCACGCCGCTAGTTAGACGCTTTGCCATTAATGACCACTCTTTGTTTACGTCCGTTAAGCCAATTTTCAATCTATTTCAGAACATTATCATCAATTCCGTGAGACTGAAGTTTAGTTAATAATCTCCGATGGGACACTTTATCCGACGCCTTTGAAAAGTCGAAATATATAACATCTACTGTTTTACATTCGTCATATATATTTACAATATCATTAAAAAGTCTCTAGAGGAAATTAGTAAGACAAGAACGATTACGTCGAAAGTTGCGCTGAGAATCTTTAATTAAATTATTCAGTTTTAAGTGATTTAACTATTTTGTCCCGAACGATCTCTCCATAAGCTTACCATCTCTTGAAATCAGACTGATAGGACGATAATCTCCCGGAAGCAACTTCCCCTCTTTTTTAAATATTGGCGTAATGTTTGCAAGTTTCTAATCGAACGGAACTTCTCCAGACTGTAACGATTTATTATTATTAATTATTATTATTATTATTATTATTATTATTACTCGTATTATTATTATTAAGTATATATATATGTGAAGGAAGAAACTATTGCGCAGTTCATTTCTTTAAGTACCATATGGTGGAGCTTATTTGGATCTGAAATTTTATTAGGATTAACTTTGCTTATGGCCGAGGGTATTTCACTTATAGTAATGGTAAAGTTGCGAAGCTTTAAATGATCACCATTGAGTATGATTAGAGGAACAGGAATGTTGTTCATATTTTTTTTAGTAAACACGGAAGAAAAGAATTTATTTAAACCTTCCGTCACTCGTAAGTCATCGTAAATTCGTTCGTTGGTTTCGCCTATGAGTGGACTAATAGTCTGCGAAGCTACTGTTTTTATTCCTAACATATATCTATAAATAAAAAAAACTTTGCGCGGTTTTGAGCGGAGTTGAGTGGGGTAACAAATATCTATTTAGCTCAGTCGCTTGTTATGAGTGGCTGACTCGCGTAAAGTGGGTGGAGCTAATGTTTCTGAGCTAATGTCTCAGTCGCCCGTTAGGGTCAGATCTATCAAGATAAGCGGCGTTAAAGATAACGAGGTGATTACAAAGGGAGTCGAAGGCGCGGCTTGTAATTATAGAATTCCTTCGGATTTCATTTGTTGTTGTTGTTGTTGGTTAGCCGATCAGCCCACCCTGATCGAGCAAGCCGGCGGCATGCAGGTAACCGGTCACCCTCTCCGGAGTGGACCAGAGGTTCAGCGCACTAGTGATGTTGTGTTGTGTTCGTTGTTGTGCTAGAACTGTACAGTCTGTCATAATATGTTCAATTGTTTGTAGTGTGTCCTGGCACAGGTGGCAGGTGTCGTCTGTGGAGTTGTCTAGTCTGTGTTTATATGTCTGTAAGTTGGGGTGATGTCCACATCGGAATCGTGCTAAGTTAAATCGATCCGATCTGCTGAGGCTGGTCTCTGACCTGTCAATGGGTGGCGGCTTCGTACCTAGGACCACATTCGGACCGAGTCGTGTCAGTGCTTTGTGGGTTAGGTGTGTGTGTGTGTGTGTGTGTGTGTGTGTGTGTGTTTTCTGTACTGTGTGATGTCTGTGGGGCGTGGTATGGAATGGAGTATTTGGTTATAATGTCTCTCTGGTGTTACCTTAATGTTGCGAGGTGTTGGTGCAATGGTGCATGATTGTACATGTAGTGGCAAGGGTGTTGTGGGTTAGTTGTCGCTGCTGCCATGAATTGTGTTCCCCTCATGTCTAAATGTTCCCTAACTTTCAGTATTTTTGTTTCTGTGTGTAGGTGTTCTATTGGTGTTGTTTGAGTACATCCTGTAATGATACGAAGTGCGTTGTTTTGTATTGTCTGTAAGGTGTTTATGTGTGTGTTTGAGATAATGGGTGCCCAGCATGGGCTAGCATAGTCCATAACTGAGCGAATATATTGTTTGTATATGAGTGATGTTGTTGTTGTTGTTGGTGTTGTTGTTTAGCCGATCAGCCCACCCTGATCGAGCAAGCCGGCGGCACGCAGGTAACCGATCGCCCTCTCCGGAGTGGACCAGAGGTTCAGCGCACTAGTGATGTTGTGTTGTGTTCGTTGTTGTGCTAGAGCTGCATTTTCATTTCATTTAGTTCACTGTATAGAGCTCATAGTTGTGCTTGATTATTCTAATGAGTTTATTGGTTCACCTCCTCAATAACTCGAATGCATTTTCATCGGACAGATTATTTATTTGTTTCTTTAAATTTGAAATCCGCGTTCCTTTTTAAAGTTAAGCTACTTTTAATTTCAGCACTCCACCATTTAGGTTTAACAGACTTCGCCAATCTCTTACATAATGGAATATTACTTAATTCACAGTATACGTAAATGTAATTCATAGTAAACTAATTATAAAAAGAATTCCATGTACCATAAATATCACTTCGCAATAAAGTCTCAGGATCTTTTAAACTATTCCCCCCCCCCCCCCAGCTTCAGAGATGGGGGGGACAGTTTAAAAGGTCAATATTAGGGGGGAGATAATTTAACAGGTTTTACTTATCTTATTTACATAATAGAATTTTTAAGATATGTATATAAGATACATATCTTGAAAATTCTATTATATTCTATCATATTTCCGGGTTATAGAGAACCATTATTTACATAGGATAAATTTGAATGCCCGCTTAGGTCAACTGTACACCCTTGACGATTGGTTGGATTTAGTCGTGATATTTTCGTTAAAACTAACGAAAATATCACGACTAAACCTAACCAATCGTCAAGGGCGTACAGCTGACCTAACCGGGCATTCAAATTTTATCCTATGTAAATAATGGTTCTCTATTTATTATGTGTTTGCAATAAATGATAAATTTGTGGTTATTGTTTTCTTATCTTATTTTGGTTAATTTGCAGAATTTAAACTTTGGTGGGGATATAGTTGAAAAGATCAACATTGGGGTGGTGATTGTTGAAAAGTGTATGTTGGGGGGAAATAGTTTAAAAGATCCAAGTTTCATCCCATTTATGGGTCAAAAGTTTCAGTTTCATGTCACAAAATTTAACTCTTTTAAAATCCAAAACGTATTCTAAACTATCCGAATTATGAACATTAACTTTAATTTCAAATGTCATTTGCCTATAGTCACTGGTGAAGTAGTCTCCTACAGAGATATTATCGATTAAGTATAGGTCTGTACTTATAATTAAATCTAGAATATTGAGATCTCTAGTGGAATCCCTGACCATTTGAAAAAGTGAAATTTCGATCAAACTCGTATAATAATCAATGACCGGAATTATGATAGATTGTGAAGAACCATCCACTCCCTGTAAGGGAAATTAAGATATCCCATAGTTATTGCAGCATGTTCGCTACTTACATAAAAGATTAGTTCCTGAAGTCTATTATTTAACGTCAGATTATGATAGCTTTGATGGTATTTGAGGTCTGTTCCAAGTTTTATTAAATTTCTTGATCTTGGTTTGAAGCACCTATTTTTGAAGCCTTCAGTTTTTCAGTAACTTCCTTTTCGTTGTAACCTTCTTCGTTAACTTTATTACTAGCAATGCTTTACTTCATAAAAATAGTGCGCTTTGGTCATAATTCATAAATGGAAGTAGAAAAACATCAAAATCTCTCAGGAGTCAATATTCAACAGAATAAACCATTGGCTTTTACCAACATTTAAAGGTTTACATTCATACATTTACGAAAGACTACTGATGAATTTATAAAACGAACTTTTGATTATGAACATCATAACAGAGTATTCAATCGCTCTTTCTTAAAAATTGACCATAAGATATAGCATAATTTTGTCCAATTAGTAGAAATGTTTTTTCAATGGCATCCATGATTTTAGCCTTATTTTATAAGGAACGATTTTTAGTTGGTAAAGTTACTTTACTAAATATGCATAGCTATTTTTAGGATGAAGTGATATATATATATACAGGGTGTCCCATAAGTCCGGCATCATAGGAAGGTGAATGATGTCAGGAGTAATGGTGTTACATGCCCCAATAATGCGCTGCCGCAAATGTTCAACATTCCTAATTTTCTCTGTGTATACCAGCGCTTTCAAGTGGCCCCAGAGATAAAAATCTAGTGGCGTGAGATCCCGGCTTCTAGCTGGCCATTCCACAGGCCCTCGACGTCCTATCCAATGACCAGGGAATTGTTGGTACAGGTATTCCCTTACTTGGGTGCTGTAATGTGCAGGAGCGCCGTCTTGCTGGAACCATGTTGGGAAATTTCCTTCTTCGTTCAAGATACTGGGAAATGCTTCTTCCTTGAGCATACGTAGGTAGGTGCCTCCAATGACATGTTCATCGAAAAAGAGGGGGCCTATGATGCGATCCTTCCAAATGCCACACCATACCATCACCCGAGATGCACCTTGTTCCTTTGAAGAGGTATACCAGTGAAGGTTGTTTTGAGACCAGTAGCGGGTGTTCTGTCGATTTACCTCACCATTTCCATAAAAAAGCCTCGTCACTGAACAGAATGGTGGACGGGAAATTGACATCCCGAGCATGAGAAAAATATGAATTATGGTTTGTAGAAATAGAAAAATATGAATTTCTCCTATGATGCCGGACTTATGGGACACCCTGTATATATATATATATTTCCCACCCTCTTAAATTCTATATGTGAATTTGAAAGTCATTCATGCGAAGGAAGAGAGGTATGTGGATAGCCATTTTATACGAGCAAGAGATGACATCAGATGCAACTGGTCTGAGTGGATTTCCGTTTTATGTCGTTCTTCTGTACGTGTGGCAAACTTTGAAAATGAGAAACAAATCTCCAAATGAAGTTCACTTTACTGAATTTTTTAACACGTAAAAATTTCAATGGACTTCTTGTTACTGAAGTGAAATATTACCTGAAATAATAAAAATTCTACATGTTTCGATGTTATGTTCCTTCTCAATGAATACCTGCTGATTAAACTTCAGGTAGCAGAACATCCATAAAATCATCTATATGTACTTCCTATCCGTGTACAATGTACACATATACATGATACCAATTACTTTCCTTAAAAGATAACTATATGATTTTTGTCAAAAAAGGTTAGAAGACACAAACGCCGAATGAACATAATGAACCCAAAATACCATTCAGATAAAATACTTAAGATCTACATACAGTTCATCAGTTAGGATATATGAACCTTCCTTACACCAAAGATATTATTAAAAACAAAAAGGAATTATATTTCAGTAATGGTTTCGACGATAGACCAAAAGATCCCAAACTTTTCCAGCCGAAGGTTCTCTTTGTTATCCGAACAAATTTTAAAGTCTCCTTTCATCTTGAGCACCTCAAAATCGTCTTACATGAAAGCTAATACCTGACATTTTAAGTACTGTCCAGTAATTATCAGTTTTAGAATTAATATATTTGTTATCCTGGATTGGATTCCATCAGAGGTGTTCGAGAAAGCTCCAACCCTAGAAAGATTAAATAATCAGTAAAATTCATTACCTTGTTAAAATGATAAAAAATTTCAAAGAAAGATTACAGTGAAGACAGTGAAAATTATTAAACGAAACGTGAATGGCCAAAAAATCTGCAGAGACAAATCCCCAGTTTCTCGTGATTGTTCAGAAATCGTTGGCTAGCAATTCTGACCAGTTTCCATTAGAGCTTAACTTGAACCCGACCTTGCGAACTACTGCGATAGACTACAGGAGACTAACATAGCATAAATATATAGTGTGAGTAGAGGAGATAAAAAATTGCAACTTTTAATCATTTCAAAAGTTAACTCAAAGAAAATATCTTTTGGTCAAAATAGGAGAGAGTCAATCTACTGTGAGTTATTAAACAGCATAAAATATATAATAATATATATATATATATATATATATATATATATATATATATATATATATATATATATATAATGATCTAATCAGCCTCTCCCACCTGGAGCCGTCCTTGTTCATCACTTACCAAGCATTTTGTAATACCACGAACTCTTTCTGCCACTCCTTTCGTCTTTCAGTTTGTACAATGGAACAATTATTGCTTCCTTCCAGTCTTCAGGCACATTTCCATTTGTCCATGCACCACAACCACTCCAACCCTTTCAATCCCTATATACTTAATCATTTTCTCATATATTCCATCCACACCTGCCGCTTTTCCATTTATCAGTTTGCAAACTGTCACTTTCACTTCATCCATTATGATGTTCTCAGACATTGTCACGTGTCCTTCTCACACTGCCAAATCTCACCATATTTATATTTGCTTTGCTTTCATCTCTTCCACCCATCAAACCCTCGAAATATTCCTTCCATTTATTCCGTAGATTCGCATCTCTCTCTCTCTCTCTCTCTCTCTCTCTCTCTCTCTCTCTCTCTCTCTCTCTCTATATATATATATATATATATATATATATATATATATCACGGTAGAAGGATCAGGAAACGAGACTCCAGAGCTATTTCAGACAAATCTTCAATTTATTGGTGGAAGAGAAAGCATTACGATAATGACTAAACTTCTTTGAAAGAACTTTAAAATGAAGAGAATGCCCTCTATTGGAAGAGGAAAAACAAGATACCAACCGTACATAATCACAGCGATACGTGTATAAAGTCATCAACAAATTCTACTCAACACTATTAACACGCAATGATATACGGAAGGAAAGTATGTACGGAAAATACTCGCGAAACCAATCACATTTTAAAAATTCAAATTAAAACATTTTAGAAATACCTCAGAAAGAATATTTTTTTCCGTTCCAAAAGCGGAGATGGAAAAAATTATGGCACTATTCAAGTCCAAAATTATTTACCATTCTCCCGAAAGAATTATAAAATCCATACTTCCGTTAAGAGCATTCATACAATGATTTGCTAAATTCCTGAACCAATTCCGTACAGATCTGTGCTTGGTGCGTCATGATGATAGTATAAAATAAAAAAATACTTTCTCCCTCAACAAATTTCACGAAATATGGCCATGATAAAAGCACTACGGGACATAACTCGTTTCGTAATTTTTTGTAACTTTTTGTTGTAAAAAAGTAAGACTTTATCCAACAATTTGTTTCGTAACAGTTTCGCAACTTTTTGTTTTATTTTCCTCTTAACTGGGTAACTTTGGAGTAATGTTTTAACAATGAAAACTATATGATTTTCTCCAGATAAATATAATCTATAAATTCCCATAATTTGGAATGCATTATATGGATAGTATAAAGCATATTACTGGCTCTGAAAAATGCGTCCTGCAAAAAGGTAAATTTTTTTTGTGCAAAAGAATAAACCTTAAAAAGAAGAGGACAAAAATAACACAAAAGACATTTAACGTTAAAAATTCAAAGTTAAAAAACAAAAATATATTTAGTGGCAGTTTGTAACAAGTACAAGGTGGGCGAAAAGTACCTACACCCTTAAGATATAGGTTTTTCTTTGCAGAGTTTAATAACGGCAGATCAAAGTTCATACAGCATTGAAGAACATATTATAACAAACACATGGGTGCATGAACGTCAAAACACAGGTGATACGATAGCTACTATAAAGAATAAGTGCATTGAAAGATTTAGCAAAGATCCCCCAAGTAAAATGGCGTTCCTTCGTTGGGAAAAAACTCCTCGACACTGGTTGCATTAAAGATTTACCGCGTACTGGCAGAACACCAACCCGACGAGAAACATGTGCTGCAGTTGAAGAATCGATAAATCGCTCACCCTTGAAATAAAAAAGGAAGAGATTTTCAGAGTTTGGCATCCCAAGATCAACGATGAGAGCCCATATGAGAAAAAAGACTTGAATGTTAGGTCATGGCGTCTTAATTTTGTCAGTGGACTGAATGATCATGACAGGGATAACAGGAAAACATGATGTGAAGGAATGCTCCGCATCTTCACAAGGTCTTTCCAAGGGAAGTTTTTTTCAACGATGAATGCGCTATTTATCGCAGTTGCCGGTTACGAGACATCTTCATTTTGTCGAAAGAAAATCCTCATTACATTGAAGAAACTGAACACAACTCGCCTCATGTTATGATGTAGGCAGCATTAAACGCTCGTTATGTGGTTGATCCATACTTTTTGGATGGTACTGTCAATCAAGCTTCTTCTTTGACCATGTTGCAAAACTGGTTCAACCAAAACATGATGAACATGGCATAAGACATGATGTATGGCTGCAGTAAGACGGAGCCCCTGCTCATTATGTACTGACCGTTAGGGACTTTTTGAATGAGGCATTCCCAGGGAGGTGGATCGATCGCGGGTCTGCGACATTTTCAGCACCATTGACGTGGCCTGCAAGAAGACCCGATCTCAGCACTTGCGACACTTCTCTCTGGGGACACATCAAAGAAATTGTAGATAAACAGCGCTACCAGACGAATGAGGAACCAAAGAATGCTGTTACTACTGCATTTGCAACAATCTCACCACAGATGCTGCAAAAGATGTCACACAGGACATGGCACCGTATCATTCTATACTGTGAAAACGAGGGAGCTCATACAGACAATCTGGATTCCTAATATCTTAGGGGTATAGGGACTTCTTGCCCACCCTGTACACTGGGACTAGAAGTTTCATTAAGATGTGGGAAATTCTTTCATCGAACAAGTGCTCTCAGGTAATAACAATATTTTCATCAAACTTCAGTGCTTGATGAAATACTTTTAGGGAACCGATTCCTTGAAAATAATCGAAGTAGGTGGCGCCATCTACCGAAGGAAATATCAATTACATACCATTTCATTTTCATAAACCCAATGTAATTATTACATGTATATGAATTTTATGTTAATCAGGAATAACATACTAACGGCAACTTAAGTTTCAAGATTAAATACATTAGAAATAAATTTACCTTACCTCGATGAGATTCGAACCAATGCCACTGAAAATTCGAATATTACGAAACGCCACGTTACCCAATCGACCATGAGAATCGACCATGAAACGTTAAGATATCCTGAGAAAGTTTCGTATATATACTTTTCTGCATTGGTTTCAGTATGTATATTTTAATATTATACAGTTTCTGTTTATATATATATTTTTTCTTCTTCTTCTTTCTAAGAGCGGCCGCTAAATATTTTTTGTTTTTTTAATTTGAATTTTTAACGCCAAATATTTTTTGTGTATTATTCTGCTCGTGTTCTTTTTATGGTTTATTATTATGCACATAAAAAGATTTGCCTTTTTGTAGGACGCATTTTTCAGACAAGTCCATGATTTTTGTAGGCAAAGCCTTTTTGTTTTGAACACAAATTTTGCACAAAATTAGCGCTCATCCTACCTTTAGAACAGAAGTTTTTAAGCCACTGAGAACCTAACATTTACTTTAAGCTCACGAACTACTTACATTTTGAGTGCAGCTTCAGAAATTTGGTCTCACTGGCTTTGGATGTGAAGCTCAAAATTTTTATGGCTGTGGTATATTTGTAAATTTATGGACTGCTTTTCTTTTCCTCGATTTTGCAAATGAGTATACAATTTTGTACAAGCGTGGTCTGGCTAAATGCACAAAATTATTGGATCAATGAAAGAAAGCCACCCCAAAACGGGTCGGGGTGGCTTTCTTTCATTGATCTGTAAGTTATTTAGGTAGGTAGGTAGGTTATTCAGGTTACGCTAGATTAAGTTGTTATATTTTAGTTAGTTTAACTGAAAATATCATGACTTAACCTAACCAATCATCGAGGGCATACGGTAATAAATATCGTATTTTTCGCCTTACAAGACGCATTTTTTTTCCTTAAAAATGCCTTGAAAAATCCCCCTGCGTCTTCGAAGCCGGAAGTGGTCGAGCCCCCCCCCTGCATCTTCCAACGTCGAAGCCTCAGAAATACGTTTCCTCAAACTAGAGGGTGTTTCGTGCCGAAAATTATAGGTTAAATTAGGACCGGGGATAGTTTACGGCACGACAAGGGTCTCGTACCTTGTTCATTTATCATCTGGCTGTCAGTGGAGTCACAAGTGGTTTTCAGTCCTAAAATTATCACCCTGATCCATGGCAGGTTTATCAAGGAGACATAACTACACTATTGGATTTAAGCTGGCAGTAGTGCGGTATGCCAACGAACAGGGCAATAGAGCAGCAGAGAGACACTTCGGACCACCACCTACTGAAGATGATTCGGCAGTGGAGGAAGCAGGAAGGAGAATTACAAGAAGCTGATAAAAAGAAGCACAATCTTCGTAAAGTACCAGTAAAATGGCCAAATTTGGAAGAAAACTTGTGTAGATGGATAACGGACCATGGATGTTTTAGAGCTTGGGGATGAATCAAGCAGTGATGAGTTTGAGGATGAATAAAATGCTTTTGACTTTTATTGGCCATGATTTTTAGTGATTTTTACTTTTCCATTTCTGCAAAAATAAACAACTTTAAACAATGATACTTGTATATTTTTACATACTTTCTACTGGTGGTATATACTAATTCCCTTGTCGTTGCCATACTAACAAAGCAAATCAAGCAAATCAGAGTGCGTCTTCCACGAGTCAAAAACTTTTTTCTTAGAATTGCCTTTCCAAAATCAGGTGCGTCTTCCACGATGCAGCGTCTTATAAGAAGAAAAATATGGTAATAAACAATTCCCATGAAGGTGTTTTTACTTACATTCTTTACTTTAGTGATTTTGGGGGGTGGCATTGTTTACTTGATCATTTTTTAGGGTGGCATTGTTTACTAGAAACTATTGGGGGTGGCTTTC
The DNA here is from genome assembly GCA_023014485.1 of Bathynomus jamesi. NCBI lineage: Eukaryota > Metazoa > Arthropoda > Malacostraca > Isopoda > Cirolanidae > Bathynomus > Bathynomus jamesi. The sequence continues at coordinate 73,254 of JAJOZX010005606.1, forward strand.
TTTAATTGATCCAAATTTTTATTTATTATACAGTATTTTACCACAAACAACACAAATTGTAAAATAGCTCCGTTGGACGAAGCTCAGAACTCTTGACGAAAAAGCTCCGCCCACTTCACGCGAACAAACACCTTATTCAGCTGAACAATATTTTGGCCACATAAACTTTGCGCTAAGCCTTTTTGTAGTGAAGGAATTTGTTCGATGTTTACATCAAATTAATCGCGACGACATTCTCTATCTTTTGGTGTAAAGCGCGTGTGGTGTAGTTTATTTTGAAAAAAGTTATAGCTTTCAGAAGAGCAGTCCGCGAAATGCTAGTCGGGGTCGAAAAAGATTTGCCCACGCACTACCGTGCGTGCACGATAATTGTCTATCTTACAAATTCTCCTCAGTATTATACAAAATAGTGATAAATATTAAATTTCGGGGAAACCAGTTTTTTTGACAAAGTCAAATTTTTTACAAGGATCTGATTGTCCCGAAAGTCCATGAGCTATCGGCGAGTCATGACAAATCCTATTCAAATTTTGTTCAGTTAGTATCCACGTAACAAATTTCGATATACCAGGTGGTTACAAATGATCTTCCTGATTTTAAACATTTATTATAAAAAACTAACAAAGCTACAGCGAAAAGCAAGATATACAAATAAAGAACTCAAACAATTTTATTTACAAGCTATTGAAGTTCAATATGAGCTTTTGTGGCTCCTTTTGAGGTTACGACATTCCTGAATGAGCAATTGGGGGCCCATTCCTTGGCCGGCTCGTTCGCCCGATCTAATCCCCCTTGACTTCTTCCTCTGGGGCTATGTCAAAAATGAAGTTTTTGTTTCACCAATGTAACAACTTTGGAACATTTGAAGGAAAGGGTACGTGAGGCTGTCAGAAAAGTTCAGTATGATATGCTACAAAATGTATGGAGGGAAACAGAATACCGCTTTAATGTCTGCAGAAACACAAAAGGAGCTCGTATTGAACTTCAATAGCTTGTAAATAAAACTTTTTGAGTTCTTCTTTATTTGTATATCTTGCTTTTCGCTGTAGCTTTATTAGTTTTTCCATTATAAATGTTTAAAATCGGAAGATCATTTGTAATCACCCAGTTTACTTACTTTATAAAGGTTTGAACGACGGTTTAGGATCAACTGCAGTCGATACCTCTGCAGCATCCCGTTTCATTTGTGGGATTTCGTGGAGGAGGGAATTGCTTTTTGATCTGCCTTCGTAACCATCCACGCATGGCTGGTCAGGGACTTTGTACAGGAACCTGTCCAGCTGGTTCTTGAAATTATTTAGGTTGGTGTGCTGGAAGTTTGTCAGTTCTTGGGGCAGGACATTAAAAAGATTTGGGCTTCGTATTCTGAGGGTATTTTCCACCATCGTTTTCAGGGCCAACTGTCCCCAGCAGTGGGTCAGTACAAACTCTGCCTCTTCTCTCATTCCAGTGTGTTTCTATTTCGTTTCTAAGGTTAGGGACACGACCCTCAAGTATTTCCCATATGTATATTATTGTGTACCGCTTGCGTCTTCTTTCCAGAGAGTAGAGTTTCAAGGACTGTAGTCGAGACCAGTAGTCTTCACTTTTCGTTTCTTCTATCTTAGACGTAAAGCTCCTTTGTATGGCTTCTGTGTTTGCAATGACTTGTTTTCTGTTATGGGCTAGTGAATACTGAGCAATACTCAATTATTTATTGGTAGGACTAACTCTTCCATAATTTGAGCATGATGTTTGATTTTCTGCTGTGGAAACTCCTCCAGATAATTTCCATTATTTTTGTAGCTGTTTGTAATTTTAATGTTATAGTGCTCTCTGAATTCTGCATCCGCGACATTATTACTCCACGATCCCTGAATTGTGGGTGTGATGTTATTTGTTTAACTTGCAGAGTTATATACCCTTTAATATGTAGCACCTTGTTATTATCATATCTTAAAAGTTGGAAATTTTCTTCGTTGAACTTCATATTGTTATCTTCTGCCCATTGAATAATGTTCCAATGTCATTTTGTAATTTTTCTACGTCACTTCGTTCGATATTTCCTCGCATATTTTTGTGTCATCTCCGAAACATGATACTATACTGTCATTAATATCTGCATCAATGTCTGTAATCATTATTACGAACAGCAAGGGAGCTAATACCGTACATTGTGGGACAGAGCTCATGACTTCCGAGACTTTAGACTTAACTCTATTTACTACCACTCTTTGAGTTCTTTGAGTCAGAAAATTAAATAGCCACCGTCCCATCTTTCCACTAATTCTTGTATTCTTAAGTTTGTGTGCTAAAATTCCACGATCACATTTATCGAAGGCTTTAGCAAAGCCAGTATATATACAAAGAATACAAAGGATACCAAACAGCAACAGACCGGCTGGTCCACGAGGCTGTCTGTTTAAGAAGGAAGGTTAAAAATGTAAGAAAATTTAAAGACAAGTAAAAATTTTAAAACAAAGCAAAGAAGAGAGGTTGAGAGGAAGGAAGAAATTTAAGATAAAATGAAAAATTTAAAGTAAAGAGGAGGGAATCGAGTGAAAATTCTCCAATACTTTTACGTGCTAACAAATGTTTCTAACTGGGGTAAGCAAGGTAAGAATCTAGTCTCTTTTTAATGGATTTAAAGGATTACATCTATGTTTTGTCCTCGACACAATGTCTCTAATATTTTCTCCTGGTGATCTAATAGTTGTGATTGGCATGATCTTCCACCTCTGAAGCCATGTTGGTTCGGATTCGAATAAATTCTTTACTTGTGGGTAGTAAGTAGTTTTGCCTCTAATTATACATTCAAAGCACTTTATAAGGTGGGAGGTGAGAAGTACTGAGAACTACTGGCCGATAATTCTTAGGCATTGCTCTGTTATCTCCTTTAAATGGGGGCCAATGTTCGCGTTCCTTAATGGAGGTGGAATTTGGCCTGTGTCGAGTAATTTTTTTCCGTAGTAAATATAGAGGCTTGGCATACCCTCTTTGCATTTCTTCAGAAACGTGGCATAATGAAAGATTTACCGTGATTGGCCAATAAAGGAAAAGATTTGGATGACGTATTGCGTATAACAGATAAAAGATTTGCCATGGCGTATTGCGTATAACGGACAAAAGATTTGTCACGATTGATCGATAAAGAAAAAATTGTCAAGAGTGACTGACAGCTCATGATAACGTCATCAGCTTTCAGGTCAATCAGGATCATTGTAACATGTCGTCTTTGCCAAAAAACTGGTCTCTCCGAAATTTAAGATTAGCTAAAATAATTTACTAGAGTCAAACCGGTCAAGTATAAATTGATAAGTACAGGGTGGCCCATAAGTTCCAATCGGTTATAATTAAAGTGAAAATGCAAAAAGTAAAAAGTTTATAATAAGTTTAGAAATATTTATTGATTATTCAAAGTGGAAAATATAAGACTCGACAAATATTCTTTCCTTAGTAATCGATTACGTCAGTTTGAGCTCTGCTAGATGGATTTTCGCTTTAATTATAACCAGCTGGGACTTATGGGCCACCTTGTACATGCTGAAGTTCGGTTACATAGAAATTTGAGTCTGAATTTAATATACCTAAGCATGTTCGGAGTTCCTTTGACTTAAGTTTGGAAATGTGCGGTGTGCAATTGTTACATTTAGTAATGTAAGTTTTTAATATATTTTTAAAGGATCTTTTTTTAAAATATAATTCCCGTTTCATAAGTAAAGTTCTGATGTGTAATTTTGTCTTCTCTTTTACCTTAAATTATATGTATATAGGTCGTAATGCAACATCTTACTTAATTAATTTGTTAAATCTCTAAAACTTTCCGCAAGTAAACTGCAGGCAAAACATACGGTATGTGTAGCCACGAACGTGTTTAAAATGTGGAGACAAAATGCGTGTTTAGTCGTGTGTTTTATATACAGGGTGGTGCAAAAGTCTGGACCCATAGGCAATTTACTATATAAAAAATATCTTTCGATTTTTATAATCAGTGGTTTACGTTAACAAACCAAGAACAATACAAGCGCTAAAGGATAACATCACAACAGAAATTGAAGCCATAAGAACGAATATTACTAAGCTTACAAATGTGCAAAGGTCTTGTGTCAACCGAGTAGAAAAGTGTTTGGAAGACGATGGACATCAATTCGAACACTTATTGTAAATTCTGAACTAGAACGTTAAATTTAACATAATTTAGTCACTGGTGTATGGTTAATTAAATTTCATTTCATAATAAACTTCCTTCAGGCTACACTTTTTTCCCATATAAACCGCCTATGGGTCCAGACTTTTGCACCACCCTGTATATATTCTTCAGAAATGTACTCGTACGTGCCTGGAGGTCCTATCAATTCCTTTGGTTTTTATTATATTTTTGTTTTAATTATTATTTTTAAGTATTTTTAAGTATGTTTTTTAAATATGAGCATATTAATTTTTTTATTTACGACTTTGTGTGTTTAAGTCTTCTTTTGAAAATATTGTTTAGTTTAACTACATTTTCATTACGAGAAAGTTACCCATGTGAAAGTTACGTGAAGGTTACTGACCAAAAAGAAAATACATCAACGTTATGGGGGGAATGTTACGTTAAGTACAGCTACGCCTTAAGTTACGTCAGAGTTACTGACAAAAAATTACAAAATCGTTACGTACGAATTACGCATAACAGTAATTAGAATGCAAGCTTATAGCACCATATTGTTTTATCAGAATCGTTTCTTTATTTCATTTAATATAAAGTACTTTAGAAATTTTTGCAGTCACCTTAGTTTAAAACACATATATATTAACATTTTAAAAGCAACGTTTGCAGAGCACCTTAATTACCGTTACATGTAACTCTTACCTATAACCATTCCGGGTGCTCTTCCAATATGTGCTCTACCGCGAAACTGTGATCTACCATATTCCAATACGTGCTCTACCGTGAAACTAGCCTTATAAGGCTAACTAACGAAAATATCATGACTTAACCTAACCAATCGTTAGGTCAACTATACGCCCTTGACGATTGGTTAGGTTAAGTCGTGATATTTTCGTTAGTTAGCCTTATAAGGCTAACTAACGTACCTGCTGCTAATCCGAATAATCTAAGGTAGATCACGTATTGGAATGTAAATTTTAAGGTAGAGCACACATTGGAAGAGCACCCAATTCCGTTATTTTGTTAGTAATTCCAGCGTTACTAACGTTCCCAATTTTTCATTTTTGTCAGTGACTTTCATTTGAATTTTGCTTGTGTAATACTTTTGTGACAAATGTATACTTGAACAATATTTTGATAGGAAACTCAAACAACATAAACAGATTAATTAGATATTTTTTTCTATAATTATTCACTCTCTCCATATATATTATCGTAAAAACTATTGTTGAAAATTTACGGAGCTATTGAAGAATAGGGACCCCAGCCTTCTTTAGTTAGCTTTATAAGGCTAACTAACGAAAATAATCATGACCTAACCTAACCAATCGTCCAAGGCGTACAGTTAACCTAACGATTGGTTAGGTTAGGTGTGATATTTTCGTTAGTTAGCCTTATAAGCCTAACTAAAGAAGGCTGGGGTCCCTATTCTTCAATAGCTCCAAATTACTTATGAAATATATTTTATGAAGTAACTTTTGAAAAATATAGAAAAAACAAAACTTTTTTATTATTATTAAATTGAAAAGTAATCTATCAGACACTTCCAAACTTAAGTCAAGGGAGCTCCAAACATACTTAATTATGTATATTAATTCAGACTCAAATTTTTAAGTAGCCAAACTTCAATATGTATTCTCAATTTATACTTTATCTGCTCGACTCTGTTAAACATTTTGGATCACCTGAAGATCAGGGGCCCCCCAGCCTTCTTTAGTTAGCATTATAAAGCTAACTTATAAGGCCTTATAAGGCTAACCAACAAAAATATCAGGACCTAATCTAACCAATCGTTAGGTCAACTGTACGCCCTTAACGATTGGTTAGGTTAGGTCGTGATATTTTCGTTAGTTAGCCTTATAAAGCTAACTAAAGAAGGCTGGGGGCCCTGATCCTCAGGTGATCCAACATTTATATAACACTGATAAGAATCGTAATATGGGATAACTATCTATAATGTAAGACATAATGAACCATGCTTTAAATAAATTTTTAAAGAGTAATCATACATGTACCTTGTGTAAACTAGGAAATAAACAAGCCCAACGCGCGTGCGCAAACAGAAAAGCTATAAAAAATAATATACACATTCTTCGTTGATGAAAAAATTCATACCATGTAATGAACATTGAAAAATAATTTTCATACATCTTTTATCGCTTTCTTTATTGTCGTCTTACGCCAAAGACGTTAACAGTGGCAAAACTGCAAAACATAAGCCCAAGAACGCTTTTTGATGTTTGGGATTATTTTAATTAGACTCTGAGTTTCATAATAATATGCAATAATATGCATGTTATACATTTAAAAAGGTTTAAGGCTTTAAAGGTTATATTTATTTTGACGAAACCATATATTTTTCAGTATATTAAACACGTTAAGCCTATGTAACGTAATTAAGAGGAATAAAAACCAACACTAACGAGTTAACCAATTATTACTGAACGAAATAGAGGTTAAGGGTCTTAATGTGTAACAGCAAAATTTTACAGAACGAAAGAATGGAAAATAATTTTAGTTTTGTTAAAATTGAAAAAGTCACGCAAATGTTGCGCTTTCAATTAATTCAATGGAGTAAATCCGAATGCGGTCGCGAATTTTTTATTTTTGTAATACTGTAGTACCAAAACTTAACGTTGCAGAAACAAAATTTGTCAAACTTGGAAGGGAATTCAGTATCTTTTGAGGTAGTAAATATAATGAAGTGATAGATTTATACACATTTTAAAAATATTCGGAGTCACCCCATTTTAATGGGCGTTTAAATGCGTAAATGATGTAAAACCTATATGTTAATTTTTTCATGTGTGGAATCAGAATGCAAAAAAAAGAACGGATTATCCACAACAACATTAAAATCTTTGCGCCATGAAAATGGGTCTAAACTTTTCAAAATTTTTACCTATCATTCAACTGAAATTGAGTTAATTTAATTCCTTTAAATCGAACTATTAATTTCGGGAAAAACCTCTCTAAATTCCGTTAATACCGAATTGTAGAGTTTCGTGCCACGTATCATTTAAACTGCAGCGATATACAGATATTTATTTTTCTGTAAAGGAACGCTCAGTGTGTTTCACTCCGGTGAACCCATTTACGAGTGAGGGAATTTTTTTTTGTCTTCTAAATTGTAACTTCAAAGGGAAAAATTGTTTTTATTGTTCATTTTTTAGTTATGGATTGTGTATTGAATTTTAATAGGGAAATAAAAGCTACATTACGAGAGTTATTTTCGCTCTTAATCGAGAATCAAACAATGATAACCATTTTAACCAAATTATAATCCTTTTCATTTTTACTGATTTTCATTCCCGAATGACAACAAACGAAGCGAAAGAGAAATGAGAAAAAAAATTAAAAAGTAAGTTCGAACCATTTATCGGCACAATATTTTTTTTATTTTTGTAAATCCAAATTATAAAAGTTAAAAAAGAATGAAATATTCAAGTATTAGGGGAACTGTGTGTGTGTGTGCGTGCGTGTGTATGTGTGTGCGTGTGTGTATATGTGTGTGCGTGTGTGTATATGTGTGTGCGTGTGTGTATATGTGCAGGCAAGTCGGCATAAATCGGCAGACGATTTCATACCTCTCCATTGTTCAGAAATTTAAATATTCTAAAACTAAATCACCTCTATAAACTTACAGTCGGTATCAGTATGTATAACGTTGCTAATAATAGGAACTATACTTCGCCCATTCACAGGGCGATTACCCCCAATCAGATCAACCATAATCATAATACAAGGCTTCCCAATGATTTCATACATACAGTAAACTTAATTATTCCATGTAACTTGCAGGAAATGCTCTCTCCACAAAGGGGCAGATGTCTGCAACGCAATACCCATAAACATCAGACAAGCACCATCATCAATATAGTTTCGCAACTCATTAAAGAAACACTTTATAAACCCCTACTAATGTATGTGTGTGTGTATATATATATATATACACCACCTCGGTGGTGTAGTGGTTAGCGTCGCTGACTACGAATCCATCGGCTCCGGGTTCGAGACCCGACGGCAGCCGGCGCGCAGCAAAACCCAGCTGTTCATCCTTCCACACAATAAAGAAAGTGGTTGGTAGATAAATGGGTACCCTAGGTGGCCTAGTGGTTAAGACGCTGGGCTGCTGATGGGGCGTGGTTCGGATTCCACGTTAAACTGTAGGTCTAAGGTGGAGTGAAAAGCTTGACCTTCGTCAGCATGAACAATTCGGGTGGAATCAAAGGTTAACCAAAGATTATAATATATAATTGCAATTTGTAAATATTACTAAACAATGAAAATCACCTATTATACGAGGGGCGGTCAGAAAATAAGTTTACACGGCGTATAATTTCGTAACTAAAGGACCTACATTGATTATGTTTGTATCGGGTGAATTCGTCTATCGTTGTTGGCAACACTGCACGTCGATTCGGCTGCCATTTACCATACATTGGTTATATGAGTCGGTTGAACATGGCGGCTCGACTGAAACAGTGCCTTGTCATTTCTGCAACGATATTCCGAATCTGTCAGTGGTCAAGAATTTCTCGAGCGCATTGTCACAGGAGACGAGACAGGTTCATTACCGTACTCCGGAAACAAAACGTGCCAGCATGGAATGGAAACACCCTGGGTCTCCGCGACCAAAGAAGTTCAAGATTGTGAGGTCTGGCAAAGTAATGGTTACCGTGTTTTGGGACCACAAAGGCGTTTTGCTCGCAGACTTCATGCAAAACGGCACAACAATCAATGTAGCTGCATATTGTTCAACACTGGAACGTTTACGAGCGGCCACTAAACGTAAACGTCCTGGACTGCTCCGTAGGGCAGAGCACTGTTCCAGTCGAGCCGCCATGTTCAACTGACTCATATAACGAATGTACGGTAGATGGCAGCCGAATCGACGTGCAGTGTTGCCAACAATGATTAACGAATTCACATGATACAAACATAATCAATGTAGGTCCTTCAGTTACGAAATTATACACCGTGTAAACTTATTTTCTGACCGCCCCTCGTATATGCAAAATTCCCAATGGGTGCAATCATAAACCATATAATTTACATGTTAAAAGTTTCCAGTATATTACGCCATAGTTATAACTAGTACAGTTCCCGTCGCTTCGCTGACGGTTAGACAGGCTAAACTACAGAAAAGAACGCAGCCGTGAAAATTTTGAGCTTCACATAATGTCAACATTTCTGAATCTGGTATCTCCCAAAACCTCCTCACCCCCATTCATGCAACTTGGGGGCTAATCCCCTCCCCCACCCTTCCCCATTACTGCCCGGGATAAATTTCACAAACAGACAAACAGACAGGCTAAACTACAGAAAAGAACGCAGCCATGAAAATTTTGAGCTTCACACAGTGTCAAGATTTCTGAATCTGATCATTTATAGCGTAATATGTAATTTCTGAAAGTGTGACGGATGGACAGACAGACAGACAGACAGACGGACAGACGGACAGCTCTCTTATTATAGTATAGATACCCTAAATTCGTACGAATTTCCTTGGCAACGAAAAATTTTTTTTTTTTTGTTGACCTGTGTTATTCATTCAATAAAACTACAGAAAAGAACGCAGCCATGAAAATCTAAAGCTTCACAAATCTTAATACAATGAGCTCGGATTTGAAGCCTAAGATTTTCATGACTGCGTTCATTTCTATAGTTTTATTGACCAAATAACTGAACCGACAGTAATTGGGGGCCCTGCGGCCCGCCAAATCATAGTTTTCATTGTTTCGAGTGCATCAATAATATTGTTATAGTGTTCCATTAGTTTTGATAAGCATGATCTTCCTGACCGGAATCGATGTTGGTTATCATTTTTTTTTCTGAGTTTCCCCTTAACCCACCCCTTCCCCATTACCCCACCCCATCTCCCCCATTACCCCACCCTCTCCCCAATACCCCTCCTCACCCCTCTCCCCCATTTACCCCACCAATTTTTTTTTCTGAGTTTCCCCATTAACCCCACCCCCTCCCCCATTACCCCACCCCTCTCCCCCAATACCCCATCCCCCACCCCTCTCCCCCATTTACCCCACCCTTCCCCCATTACCCCCAAGGGGGAAGGGGGCTGGCACCTTGCAAAGGATTTACTTTAATTTTTTTTGGTTACATATATATATATATCGCATCTATTTTTCTGAGTTTCCCCATTAACCCCACCCCCCCCCCATTACCCACCCCCTCCCCCCATTACCCCACCCCTCCCCATTTTGTGCCAAAATTATGATTAAAAATGAAGAAATGGGAAGAACTGTACCCCTAAAAGGGGGGGGCAGGATTTATGTTAGGGAATTTTTTTTAGCATGGGCACTGCACAATAAAAAGACGCATCGAATGGTGAAAACCGCATTGTTCTACACCAATTGTAGCGACCTGTAGGTGTGCGCAAAAAAACTGTTACATACATATATACAGTGTCCGTAAAATCATGGTGGGATTTTAAATAGCTATATTATTGCAACGAAACATGATAATGAGATGAAACAATGCCAAATTTAAGAACAACTCTCAAAGTTGTATCTTGTAGTTAGTCTAGGCTAAGCTTAACCTTTATCTCGTAGTTAGTCTAGGCTGTCCACATGCCTATGTTGAATATGAGCGTAATAGCCCGAAAGTTAATGTGTGGTGTGCTCTAGCACGAGATCGAGTGATTGGCCCATTTTTCTTCGCGGAATCCACTGTGACGTCACACAACTACCTCGCTATGTTGGAACATTTTGCAGTACCCCAATTTATTGACAATAATGTCATCTTTCAGCAAGATGGTGCTCCTCCGCACTATGCCAACGTTGTTCGAGAATTCCTTAATGAAAAATTTCCACAGAGATGGATAGGAAGAGGAGGATGGAAGCCATGGCCTCCACGCTCTCCGGACCTGACACCTTTGGACTTTTATTTGTGGGGTTACGTCAAGCAAAGCGTGTACAGTGTACCTATTAGGGATATTCATCACTTGCACGAGCGAATCACGGAAGCTATCGCATCCGTCACTCCTGATGTTCTTGGCGTGTGTGGCTGGAATTGAATCACCGCCTAGATGTCTGCAGGGCTACCAGAGGAGCCCATATCGAACTACGTTAAATAAAGTTATTTTAGAGTTGTTCTTCAATTGCCTTTTTTTCATCTCATTATCATGTTTCGTTGCAATAATATAGCTATTTAAAATCCCACCATGACTTTACGGACACACTGTATATATAAGGCTTCATTTCTGAAATAGTATATTAGACTAGCAAAAGGTCGGCGCCACACGCCGATTTTGCTAGATCTGCGGCCGGCTGAATTGTGGGCCTACGGCGTATTTTATTTTTAACATTAGTAGCCCTTTATCTGGATATCATTCCTATTCCTCTCACCTTGGGCCTCAGTAATTGGGGTGCCTGCGGCCTTCCAGTTACTGGCAAACCAATTATTCATTCAATAAAACTACAGAAAAGAACGCAGCCATGAAAATCTAAAGCTTCACAAATCTTAATACAATGAGGTTGGATTTGAAGCCTAAGATTTTCATGACAGCGTTCATTTCTATAGTTTTATTGACCAAATAACTGAACCGACAGTAATTGGGGGCCCTGCGGCCCGCCAAATCATAGTTTTCATTGTTTCGAGTGCATCAATAATATTGTTATAGTGTTCCATTAGTTGTGATAAGCATGATCTTCCTGACCGGAATCGATGTTGGTTATCATTTTTTTTTCTGAGTTTCCCCATTAACCCACCCCCTCCCCCATTACCCCACCCTTCTCCCCAATACCCCACCCCCTCCCCCATTTACCCCCACCCTTCCCCCATACCCCAAGGGGGAAGGGGGCTGGCACCTTGCAAAGGATTTACTTTAATTTTTTTTTGAAGGGGGCTGGCACCTTGCAAAGGATTTACTTTAATTTTTTTTTTGGTTACATATATATCGCATCTATTTTTCTGAGTTTCCCCATTAACCCCACCCCCTCCCCCATTACCCCACCCCTCCCCCATTTTGTGCCAAAATTATGATTAAAAATGAAGAAATGGGAAGAACTGTACCCCGAAAAGGGGGGGGTCAGGATTTATGTTCGGGAATTTTTTTTTAGCATGGGCACTGCACAATAAAAAGACGCATTGAATGGTGAAAACCGCATTATTCTACACCAATTGTAGCGACCTGTAGGTGTGCGCAAAAAAACTGTTACATATACAGGGCGTCCCAAAAAAATGTATACACACTTTAAATACTTATAAAGGCAGTGTTTATTAAAATACATTTCATTTTCAAAATGTAATAGAATCTACAGACATTATTTAATTGTTTTGTCAACGCCTGTTTTCAAACTGACGTCCGTTCTGGTCCAGGCACTGCTGATAACGCGAAGCAATGGAATCGCAAACATCACGAAACATTTCGTTTGGTATTTGTGTGCATTCTCGTTCAATGGCTGCTCTCAATTCAGCGACTGTTGCAGGTTTTATAGCGTAGACTTTGTCTTTTAAGTATCCCCATAAAAAAAGTCTAGTGGTGTGAGGTCTGGTGAACGCGGAGGGTATTCTACGAAACCCCTTCGTCCACATCGTGCCAAGTACCACTCGCAATACTCCACTCTTCGGTCCGGATCATCATCTTCATTAATAGCATGGACTAATCTTGGAATGTAACTTTTCCATTGACAGCGCTTCAAAATGCGTTGGACAGACGATTCTGAAATTCCTACCTCACGACTCGCTTGCCGCACAGATTTTCTTGGACTTTGGTGATACGTTTCCAGTACTCTTTCTTGCTTTGTGGGGCTTGTCGATGTCGTGGTCTTCGGAACGCTTCTTGTGGACATTCTGAACAGTTCCATCGGCTTCAAACTTATCTCTAATTCGAGTGATGGTAAGTCGCGTTGGTGGATCTGTTTGAAACTCCCTCCTAAACTGTCTTTGCACTTCAACTGCGTTTTCACACTTCCAGTAGCATTTTAGAATGAATTTCCTTTGTTCAAAGCTTAGTCTGACTGCCATTATTAATTTAATGGGTTTAACTTGGAAAAAGAAGAACATCAATTGAGCTATCAGCTGTTAAATTGTGTATACATTTTTTTTGGGACGCCCTGTATATATATAAGGCTTCATTTCTGAAATAGTATATTAGATATGCCTCACTCATCTGTATCTTTGTAACTTTAAGATTGTATCATGATTTGTATTGTTCACCATTTCTCTTTTCTATTATTTCTATTATTATTTCTATTATCATTTCCTATTATTTTAAAGATTATTTCAATTTTCATTTGTAATGACAGAGTTAATTAAATGCAACATTATTTCATTTTCCACAAATTCTATTTAGATTTACATACTGTAATACTGTAATTACATATTGTAATTAAACTACGAAAATTAAACGTTAATCCCAACATTGTGTAAACCAGAGTGGATGTAATGTATATCTTATGTAATGTATTCTCTCTGAATAAAGATTATTATTATTATTATTATTATTATTATTATTATTATTATAAATTGCGTAGGCAAATTGGCATAAATGAGGTCGCGTATGTGATAATTCACAAATGTAGTGGGATGAGTTTTTGTGAGGTAACAATTTTGGTACCTCAGAACATAAAAAAATATAAAAAAATCTAGGAATATTTTTATTGTGGGAGGAAAAGATATGTTGGTCCTGATTACGTTACATTACGCTAAATTAAGTTAGTTAAAGTTTGGTGAGATTAGGTTAAACTAAATTCGCGAGTACTTCAGTATTCAAAGACTTGTCAGAAAACACGCTTTGAGCCCTCAATTGCGTTTTCGGAAATGCGTCCGAAACTGCGTTTATGTCCCAAAGGTTATGATAAATTAATTTAAATTTGGTTAATTCGATTTTAGATATATGAATTTAGAAAAGTCGTTACCTCGCTTATTCTACAGTTTTCTCTCCTTTAGTCAAAATGAAATCTGCTCCATCGGTGATTCCATTTAAAATAACTTCCATCATCATAGTGCCTTTCCTCTTACACCTATAATTACCTGCCAACATTTGCTTCGTCTTGGGGAGCTGCTCTAATGGCACTGCATACACTGCAATGAGCCGTAATTAGGTTTCTTCTCGCGCCCTTATTTCCTCCCTATAATAAAAAATTCAGTATTCAGGTATTCAGTTCAGGAAGTTAAGAAATAGATTAATAAAATCACATTCGTCCAAGTTTCCTTTTGAAATTTAACAAGAGAAAAATCTACACACACACACACACACACACACATACACAATTACACATACACACACGCGCAAACACACACACACACACACACATATATGGAATGGAATCTGCTCCATCGGTGATTCCATTTAAAATAACTTCGAAAATGCGCCTCGGTGGTGTAGTGGTTAGCGCCGCTGACTACGAATACATCGGCCCCGGGTTCGAGACCCGATGGCAGCCGGCGCGCAGCAAAACCCACTGTTCATCCTTCCACACAAAGAAAGTGGTTGGTAGATAAATGGGTACCCTGAGTGGCCTAGTGGTTAAGACGCTGGGCTGCTGATGGGGCGTGGTTCGGATTCCACGTTAAACTGTAGGTCTAAGGTGGAGTGAAAAGCTTGACCTTCATCAGAATGAACAATTCTGGCGGAAGCTAACCAAAGGTTAACCAAAGGTGTGTGTGTGTGTATATATATATATAATACAACTCAGAATGGTCCCCTGAGAAACTTTTATGTTACACACAAACCGTGCATGGAACAAGGAACAACTCTTCTGGGAAAACCCAGAAGAGTTTCTTATTCCATACACGGTCTGTGTTCATCAATAATTGATGAACAAAAATTTACTCCCAAAAGGATTTAATTGACACAAAGAAGGTGAAAACAAATCCGTCTCCTCCCTCACACCGGACGGAAGTTCTTACAGTGATCCCAAAGACAACCAATTTATTAAACGACTTCTTTCCATTACTGCAGCCTCGATTTGAAATACTGGCACTCAAAACCCCATACTGCCTTGGGGACTTCCTCGACTTGTCACAAGCATTTGATACATTTCCCATGAGATCTTATTGAAAAAATTTCACATATATGGAATAAGAGGAAATATCCTCGATTGGTTCAAATCATATCTGACAAATCGTCATCAATACGTCAGCTTAAAAGATAATTTATCCGACAAGGCGATGCTAACTGGAGGAGTCCCACAAGACTCCATTCTTGGGCCATTACTATTTCTAATTCACGTCAACGATTTTCATCTTTCAACCACATCAAATTGTGTACAATATGCAGATGATACCACAGTTTCTTCTTCCCACCATAATTTAGAACCTTCTGAGAAATGAAACAAACAGGCAATTAGAGTAAGTATATAAATAGATGTACGCCAATAAACTTTTACTAAACCTGACAAATTCATCTCATATCATTATCCCCACAAAACATATAAATATAAACTATCAACTAAAAATTGGGAATACTACTCTTGCAAGGGTGAATGACGTTAAAATACTTGGCATTAATTTAGACGAAAAACTAATTTCATGTCATGTACAACAAATCAAATCCAAAATATAAAGATTTCTATTCATATTATTTAAACTTGAAAAAACTTCTTCCTCAAAACGCATTCTTACCCTGTATTATTCTTTCATCCACCCACATTTATTATATTGCATTATAACATAGGGATAACTCGAAGAAATATATAAAGAATTCTTTGGAAGACACTCAAAAAAATGTCTGCGAACCAGCTCAGATAATGAAAACAGTCAAAGTTACACTTCCCCAATGTGTAAAGAGCTAAGTACCTTAAAACTAAATAACTTATACAAATTCATTGTTGCTGTCAATATGTTCAAAGGTATCGTAAAAATTAACACATCACCCATTCAAAGAGCAATCACCAGACATCAAATTCATCATCATTATAACACAAGACACCCCAAAGATTTTATACCAAACCAAACTATACAATGGAAACTGCAGGAAATGCACTCTCTTTCAAAGGAGCAGATCTACGGAATGCAATTGCCATAAATATCAAACAGGCTTCATCACTAAATGTACTTCGCAAATCACTAAAGAAGTACTTCATTATCTATTACTGATGTATAAGTTAATTACTGCCATTATTACCATAGTAATTAATTTCCCTTTTTATAATTAACTATCTAATATATGCTAATTTCATTAAGCACTTTTAATTTCATAATTTTTTCCTTTTTTTCATTAATCATCATTTATTTTCTACTAAACATACAACTGACCATTTTATTCAAAATTGAGTAAAATAATCAAACACTACTTGTATATTTTTACCTTTTTTTATTATTATTATTATTATTATTACTGTTACCTGCGATTTCCACTTCTTATATAATAAATAAACTGAATCCCATTAATTTTGTCTAAAAAGCTTCCACGCTTCCAACGGCATATTCAAATTAGAATACTGTAAATATATTAATGCCATATCAGATATTAAATTATACAGAAAAATATTGAAAAAATGTTATAAAACTATGTAAGTTGTATTCTATTTCTGAGTAAAGCTTTTTGTTTTCTTTTCTTTATAAATAACAACCAACAACAACGCATATTCACCAATAAAGTAAATGCTCAACCCATAACATTTAAGAAGCTTTGTCAATGAATTTTATTACCTTTGTGGATTTTGCATGCAAACAGACAGATCATGATGAAATATGGTATGTCAACTTGACTTAAGCCGATTTGTGTTAGGATTTAATGAAATCGTGATACTACAAAATTCTCAGTCATCTCGTGTTAGTCAGTAAATAGAACAGACAAATTTGCAGAATTAAAAATGTATTTGATCACTGCCCTTTGTTGTTTTTCTTTCTCCTGAAAATCCATTAAATAGCTAAAACCGTAAACTATTTCGCTATTATTACTAAAAACTTTATAAGTACAAACAAACTATGTGTTCAGGTAGCAGTCAATTCGTGAAAGTAAATCTGCGTTTACTTTCCTTGTTTTTACCATTCGAATTATTTAAAATTACTGAATCATGCATTCGTAATCCTTTGCACAAAACTGAAACAAAACTCTACTGAGCTCAAACGAGAGAGAATGGCATTGGGTGAAATTGCGTCTAACATTTGTAGTCTTCTTAATAAAAAATTCGAAAATTACTCATCTGCGACATGCTTGCTATTAACAGAGACAACATGTCCGTCGAAATCTGTCACTTTGCCAAAAGGCAAAAACGTTTGCCTGCAAATGGCAGTTTTTTTATTTTTCTATTGGAAAAAATCAAGCGTCACCTTCCATTAGCGTTAAAAAGCGTTCTCACTTTTTCCTCAGATTCATTTCAGGACCAAACAATGAAGATTCGAGTGAAAACATTCTTAAAATACACTAAAAGGTAACATTCTTCGTTCGAAGAAAAACCAAACTGTAAATTAATTACGGAGGGGAGAAGTTAACAGCACAATGTAATAATACAGAATATTTTTGTCAGGGGATTAAACTAAAAGTGTTCGTAAGTAAATATTTTTGGCAACACACACACACACACACACACACACACACACACACACACACACACATATATATATATATATATATATATATATATATATAGTCCAGGAGACCATCCGTGAGGGGGACAATATGTCGACGGAAGGAAATATAATTTTGTATATGTGGTGCAGTTCGTATCATTCCAGTGTCGTTCATTAGCTGTTAGATTTTGCTCGCAAAGGAAATTCACACGAAAAACGAATAATTTTTCCAATTACGATCACGATACCTGAACATATTCTTTGAAATTTATTTCATAAATCCCCCATTCTAACTCCATTCTCCTTCTCCCCTTTCCCTTCCTATATTCCCCTCCCATTCATTTCGGCGCACAATTTCTTTCCAACACGAAAACTAAATGCGAAATCGAAGGTGACTGACTACCTTTCCCACACCTGTAATTAGTGTGTTTCGATATCATTTCCCCTTTGCTACCTTCGAAGCTAATGACGCTTCATTAACGGCCTAGAAATTACTTCATTTATCCTCGTGTCTCGCGTTCATCGAATTCTTTCCTTTCGATTAATTTGATAACAAAATGTTTGACGGACGATTTTTAATTCTTGTTTTGTTTGAAAGTGAATTGAAACGAATGCCATTTTAAAATTAACCTTATTAATTAATGAAGATAACTATATGAAACTGAAGTATAGTATACTTTGTGTAAATATAAATGTGTAAGTGAAATTCTACATATAGGGACATAAACCTTCCAGCGGAATATATATATATATATATATATATATATATAATTTACCTGGTTCAAGCCAATCCCTGATAAGCCGGATGTACAGTCCCCTGCAATAGTTCCGCTTCACCCTCTCCGAGATGTGGAGGCAACGCAGTCCATCTTTCTCCCCCACCCTCACTCCCTCCCTCTCCTCCTTCTCCTCTCCCTCCCTCTCCTCCTCCTCTCTCTCTCGTTATCCCCCCTCTCCTCCTCCCCCTCTCCTTTCGCTACGCAAAAAAACGATTTTACAAATCAAACCGTCTACATGGAGTCGCACAATAACTGAAATTAATCATCATAATGTAGAGGAATACAACACTTATTTGTAACTGTTAATATCGAATCACGATATGACAAAAAGTATTGCATCACAAATGATCCCAAAATTCGAAGAACACTGTAATTCGGCGTGCCAGATTACGATTCGAATAGCATCTAATTTTAAACCGTGATTTGAATCCATCGACGAAATATATTAAATAATGTATATTAATATATGTGGAAAAAATTAATAATTTTAACATTCATTTTTGCATATAACGTCCAAACTCGCGCGACACTCTAACTGTATATAAACTGCAAGTTTGGAATTTTTCTTAAATTTCTTTCTATTTTATTTTCGCTGAGTAATTGATGAATTATTTCTTTTTTAAATTACCTCATTATTTTTCAGATTAAGCTTAATCATGTAATCATGTTAAATTCTGCAATATTAATTTTTTTATACATTCTCTCTTAATTGTAAAAGATGAAGTCATAACTTGCCAAAACTCTAAATTAACACTTAATTACTTAATTTAAAATTTGAAGCATTTAATTTTGGCTCATATGCATGTTTAATTTTTGTCTATAATAAAATGCATATTTCAATTTCCATTTTTAGTTAACTCGGCAAATCATGATAACATCAGATCTGTCAGTATACTGCAGAGCTGGGCACTTGCGGTTTTTTTTGCGGTACTGCGGTACTGCGGTACTACCGCACTACCAAACCGGTACCGCATAACGCAGTACCGCAAAGGATCGCTGAAAGTACAGCCTGTACTTTCAGCGATCCTTTGCGGTACTGCGTTATGCGGTACCGGTTTGGTAGTGCGGTAGTACCGCAGTACCGCAGTACCGCAAAAAAACCGCAAGTGCCCAGCTCTGGATACTATACTGCAAAGCTGGGCACTTGCGGTTTTTTTGCGGTACTGCGGTACTGCGGTACTACCGCACTACCAAACCGGTACCGCATAACGCAGTACCGCAAAGGATCGCTGAAAGTACAGCCTGTACTTTCAGCGATCCTTTGCGGTACTGCGTTATGCGGTACCGGTTTGGTAGTGCGGTAGTACCGCAGTACCGCAGTACCGCAAAAAAAAACGCAAGTGCCCAGCTCTGCAGTATACTGTTCTTCATCTTCAAATATCTTGCTTATCTGCCAGTATGCTGTTACAGCCAAAATTTACATTTATCTTCAAATATTTTGGAAAAAAAAAAAAATTCAGCCTATTGAGAATAAAAAACAAAACAGGTCAAGGATCTTTTCCGTTTCATGTACTCTTTCCAATTTTGTTGAAAATAAGATATTTTATGTAGAATTTTACGCTGATTTAAAAAATGTAAGTGTTTTGTGGAGAAATGAGCGGTTCAAAAGTTATGTTTGTTATTTTAATTTTGTATTAGGTCAAAAACTATAACAATACAACTGAAAACTAATAGAAGAGTTATTGTATTCTTTAGTAATATTAGCTTATGTCACTAAGTATTTGTGTGAATAGATTTCGACCGTTATTTTTCTGTCCGGTTAAGTTAATTGAATGCCCGGTTAGGTCAACTAAATACCCGGTTAGGTTAACTGAATGCCCAGTTAGGTCAAATGAATGCCCGGTTAGGTCAACTGTACGCCCTTGATGATTGGTTAGGTTAAGTGGTGATATTTTTGTTAGTTTTAACGAAAATATCACAACTTAACCTAACCAATCGTCAAGGGCATACAGTTTACCTAACTGGGTATTCAATTAACCTAACCGGGCATTCAGTTGACCTAACCTGGCATTCAGTTGACCTAACCGGGCATTCAGTTAACCTAACCTAGCCTAACTTTCGAACCGCTCATTTCTCCAAAAGAAGACTTACATCTTTGAAATCAACGTAAAGATCTACATTAAATATCTTATTTTCAACAAAATCGGAAGCAGTGCAAGAAACAGAAAAGATCTCAGGTCAACATTAAATAATAATGATGTCACCAAATTATTAGTATATAAACTCTTCTAATTTTTCAAATTATCATTCTGATTATTCTGATTTGACCTAGAGGCTGAAGGATTCGAATTTTAGAATATTTAAAATATTTAGAATATTTTAGAAGCAGTAAAATTCAGTCAGAGCATCCCTTTGTCTTCTCCTTTGAGCCCTGCTTTCTCCAGATAACTTAGTTTTAAAATAGGATAAATAATTTCCCGATACCGTCCAAGAAGAATCGGGGAACCGTCATATAATTTAGTAAGTTTTCACAGAATCCTCCGATCCACTACAAGAAGAAATCGGAGTGTAGTATAAAAGAAACTACTGCAATTCCCTACACGGTGCCAGCTACCCCAGAGTGAGAAAATCCGTTCCTGCCACCTAACCAGAACCCCCATCAACCTCGAACCACCCAAGACCATAGAAGGAGGGTTAACATATATATTACAGGATAACTGCCCTGTTCATACTGCCAGGATCATCAGACGGTGGTTTCAGGAACAACGAGGTGTCGAGCTGCTGAATTGGCCCACCATCAAGAGGTGTGACCTAAACCCCACTGAAAATGTGTGGGAAATGTGATTAACGCTTGGGAAGCTGGGAAGGAACGGGCATCTCGGCACCTGCTGGATACACAATGACAGAGTGGGAACTTTTCCGCAGGAACCCACAAGTCATTTACAATCACGTGGCATCTGTTTCAAATAGGCAACGAGAGGTCATTAATAATAATGGAGGATGGACCAAGTATTGAGTAATTGTGTATAGTAATGTTATGGGTGTGATGTAGTAAATATATATTTATTTACTCAGTTCCTTATAATTTTAACATTATATTTTGTATGTTCTTAAGAAAATCCCTAAATTTATTTGATTCATGTTTATTTTTGTAATAAAAAATTGAACTATGTTATCATTATCTCTCCATGGATAGACCTTTTCCTAGATAATCATTTGTTGATGATGCATGGACTTTAAACAGAAATGTTATTGCCTGGAGGAAAAGTCGATACTACAATTTATCTTACACTTTAACTATAACATGGCCACATCAAAATCCTTTGATTGAAAGTTTTTAAAGTATCCCACGTTTGTGAAATAACCTAACTACTCTATTCCCTGAGAGGGGGAGGAAGGGAGTGAGGGTGGGGACTGGGGTTTAAGAGGGACTGCGTTGTTGTCACATCTCGGAGAGGGTGGAGCGGAACTACTGCAGGCGACTGTACTTGGCTATGTGAGATGGAGAACATAGGAAAGCCATTCTAGACAACATTAAGCCAGTTCTAGGGGTGAGACCACAACTTGACCTCCGTTGCGGCATTGCAGAGAGAGACCAACGCGCAAAACATTTAACAGGTTGACAGGTATAATATATATATATATATATATATATATATTAATTGTTGCATTCACAGTTGTGTTCCAGGAAGAGAACTACGATTTCGAACGCCATCAGGATGAATTATAGTCTGACAGAATATACATTTTGACTCTTTGAGACCCTTGGCATAAGATTTTGACAAAACATTGGTACAAATATGTCTTGAAACATCGTCCTTGAACATAACATTTGTTCCCTTATCTGTAAAGTAATACCTATCTCAAAATTTTATGACAAGCGTGTGACTGGTAATCTATTTCCATTGTAATATTATGATCCATCGCTTATGGGAGAATGGTTGGCAATTTCAAGGAATTTGACTTCATATCAGAAACTGAAGGTTTAAAAAACGCGAGATATTTTTAACCATAATTCTTTGGTCGATGAATATACTCGTAGTTAAAAACACTCATTTACTAATACAAATTGCTCCTATATCTGGAAAAACTGATTTTTTTCTATAATATTGTAGAAATTATTATAATTATTATTATATTAGAAATTATTATTACTAGCTAATGAGGACCCTACGGGCCCATTTAGTTAGAACCTGCGGTGCTGGGGCTTTCGGCCTCAGTAATTGGGGGTTCAGCGGCCTCCCAATTACTGGGAGTCAATATTTTTCGATCAATAAAACTATAGAAAAGAACGCAGCCATGAAAATCTTAAGCTTCACAAGTCTTGATACAATTTTTTTATTATTACGGGCGGCAATGTGAAACTCAAGATTTTCATGACTGCGTTCTTTTCTATAGTTTTATTGACCAAATAATTGAACCGACAGTAATTGAGGGTTCAATTATTTGGTCAATAAAACTATAGTCATGAAAAGCTTAAGCTTCACAAATCTTGACACAATGTGACGCTCAAGATTTTCATGGCTGCGTTCTTTTCTATAGTTTTATTGCGTTACTGGGGCCTTCGGGCCCAGTAATTGGGGTGGGGGCTGGTCACTCATATATTTTCGTTCGTCGCTCACCACCCCGATCCACCATACGAAGTTTTGTCGAAATCGGTTCAGAAACGTAAAAGTTTTTTCTGCGGACAGACGGACAGACATTCGGTGAATTATAGCAAGACTAGCAAAAATACTCGTCCTACAGGGGGGATATTCTCTAAGCAAGTTAGAATTTAACATTTACAGTTAGCTCACGAATCACTTAAATTTTAAATGCAGCTTCACAGATTTTACTTGATGGTCACGAAGCAGTTAAATTTCAAATACAACTTGTCACATAAAGGTAATGAAAATTGCAAGAAGGAAAGGAGCACAGATGAACCTAACGATAGGGAATCGGACCTTAGAAGCTGAGCAGTTTAAATATCTGGGAAGTTTATTAACCAACAATGGAGATTGCAATAAGGAAGCAAGATCTAGAATTGGTATGGGTAAAGTAGCTTTTGAGAGAGAGAAAAGACTACTTACAGGTAAACTCAACTTGAAGCTGAAGAAAAGGTAGTAAAAAGTTTGATATGAAGTGTGGTACTGTATGGAAAAGAAACATGGACACTGAAAACAATTGAAAAGAAACTCCTGGAAAGTTTTGAAATGTGGATTTGGAGAAGAATGCTAAATATAAGCTGGAGGTAACACCAAAGTAATGAGGAAGTACTGCAACAGGTGAGGGAGGAAAGAAGACTCATTAAGGTGATAAGAGAAAGACAGAAGAAATGGATCGGACATGTGTTGAGAGGAGAAGGATTGTTGAAGGAGGTGATAGAGGGTAGATATGAAGGTAGAAGGCCAAGGGAAAGGAAAAGGAAATCAATGCTGGATGATTTGAAGGCAGGCAGGAGCTATGAGATGAAAAGGATAGCTCAAGATAGAACACTTTGGCGGGACACATGAGTTGGACCTGCCTGATAGGCAGAACACGATGGATGGATGGATTCTTTTCTAAATTTATTCACCAACTTGATTTTCTTCATTCCACGAAAGTGTGTGAAACTCTGTAGAAGCGTATTAGGACTTGATTTACTTATAGACTTTAATGATAGGGAAGGCCACCAGTCCACGTTTCTATAAAATGTTATGTTTTTCTAATGGCCAGAAAATCAACAAAGCCAGCAGATCAACAAATTCAAGGGTTAATATGCAGCAAATGGCCCCACCTTGAGTTCATAATTTTTGATGTTAGCATTCGGTAGTATACAGCAATAAAATAAATTTGTTGAAAGCCAGACTCCCCGCATTTCAAAATTAACGAAGTTATTGATTTTTTAAGTTTTAACCATTTTTTTTGTTTCGCGACCTGCCAGCAGGCATAAGACATTCTCGCTCTCAGACAATTTTCTGAAAATGTGTGGGCGACCAATCACAGTGCACCTTTTTTAACCAATAGTAGGCTATTAAACACTCAAAAACAATCACGCCTTAATGAACCAATGACAGCTAATTAGGAATTTTAAAGCTATTAAACACTCAAAAACAACCACGCCTTAATGAACCAACAACAGCTAATTAGGAATTTTAAAGAACTTATCAAGTTTTTTTCCCGACAGTTTAGTCACGGAAAAACCTCGGCCTTTGATACAGCTGAGGTCTTTCTTTCTTTTTTAATTTTGTCGCGTAAACATGTGCAGTGATTTTTTTTGTGTTAGTTATGAGTTAGGCTACGTTGAAATGTTGAAAATTTTAGGAGACGATTCACGAGCGGTTCACATTTTTCAAGAACACGGTGTCATTCTCCGTACGCGAAACTGTCCAGAGTGTTCCCAGCCCCTTTATTTCCGTAGTGACCGAGACGTTTTCGTGTGTAAACGCAAATTTCCAAAAAACAAGCAGAAGAGTTTGTTTCCGTGCAAATTTACGGGCTCAATATATCTCTTCAAGGGCACGTGGCTAGCGAAGTCACACATTCCGGCAAGTGTTAATCTAGCTTTCATAAGCGTTTTCCTCCGAAAACATTTTTCCCAATCCTACTGTGAGCAATACCTAAAGTTAGCGCCGCAAAATAGCCCCACCTCGAGTTCATAATTTTTGATGTTAGCATTCGGTAGTATGATGATTGGTTAGGTACAGTATATCAAAGTTAGGTAAATTGAATGCCCGGTTAGGTCAACTGAATGCCCAATTAGGTCAACTGAATGCCCGGTTAGGTCAACTGTACACCCTTGACGATTGGTTAGGTTAAGTCATGATATTTTCGTTAGTTTAACGATTTTTTTTCGAAATCTCTTCATTTAGGTTAGGTTAGGTTAGGCCATTTAGGTTAGGTTAGATTAAGTCATTTATTTTAGCAATAACGGTAGCGAAATTTAGTTATTAGGGTGTGTTTTCATGTGCTTCATTCAGAAATGCTACTCATTTGCCCCGTGTTTACTTGAAAATAAAACAAAAAAACAACGATTTTTTTCATACTTTCAATTAAATGCGGTGCAAATGAATGGCATTTCTGAGGAAAGCACATGAAAACACACCCTAATAACTAACTTTCGTACCAAAAGTCGAGGTGGGGCTATTTGCTGCATATTTACCAATTCAAGAAAGAAAGCAATGGGCCAGAATCTTGAAATTTAGGTGTTCTGTGTTTTAGTAAATAAATTTTTTTTTCTGTGGGGGGTGGGGGAATAAGTTGGGATACATCTATTTTGGGACACCCGATCTGAAAAAAAGTTGCTAAAACATTCTTGGGATCCCAGACGGTGGCAGACAGGCAGACAGACATGCGGTGAATTATGGTATGAGATGAGATGATTATGATGATGATGATAATGGTCTTTAGGGTTGAATTCATGTCAAAGAATATCACGGTAAATTTGTCTTTCTCAAATACATCCTGAACGACTCCAGCAGAAACTATTTATTTTTAAAAGTAAAAATTCATTCTGAGAGAAATGCATACTGTATGTCTCTAACAGTATCCATGCAGCAGCTATCTATATATATATATATATATATATATATATATATATATATATATATATATACAGTATATATATATGAGTGATAAAATTCGCAAGGTAAATGAAAACTGATTACGAGCCGTTTCGTCTAGTGTAAGACCTGCTCATAGAAAAATATTTTATTGACTCAAACAAAATTATATGTTTGAACAAGAATTTTGTTTTATTTTAGACACCCAAATTTTTGTTTCGTGTTACAAGACGAATTTTGTTAATAATAATTTTCTGCAGCTAAGAAACATTTAGTTGATCGAACAAAATCTACGTGTTTGTTTTAAACATCAATTTGTTTAAATTAAACATAAATTATTTTCATTTTCGAATTACTAAAATTTCCAAATTCATTTTTCTGATTCTTTTTCAGGCAGAATTTCTTCACTTAAATTTAGCTGAACTATTATATATTCAATTATGCACGTTATATATACAGAAATAAATATGAAAATAACTTACCGCAACCGGAGCCGAGCCGCTTTACCTAAAGTGCTTTATGTGATGTACAAAATGTTTTGTCTTTTAGGTCATTTCGAGTTACGAACGCGATTAACAAATTAAATATTTATAGTTTTGCTTGATATTAAAATTTATTAAATAATTTTTTAGGTGAAAATATTTATATTTCCATTTAAAAACTTCATATTTAGAAGAAAAAAAGGAAATGAACTTTTTCGAAACTAAACCAACTAATATTAATTAACCCTTTATGGGTGGGTGTCTCCATGTATATATGTATATGGATCCATGAGTTGTCGTTCGGAAATGTAAATCATTTGTGTTTACATACGTAATATTCACAGTAAAATTCTTCTGTAACAAAATTAAACCAAAAATATGCTGTGGTAACTAATTAAAACAATTAGTATATTCCAACGATTGCTTTGTTTGATTCAAAGGTAATTAAATTTACTTGGTTCGTTGTTTTAAAGATATGATTTGTATTTGTTATAACAAAATGAAGTCAACAAAATACACTTAGTAACTCTAAATAAAGCAATTATTATATTTCAAACATTACTTTATGTGATCTCCAAAAAAAAAACCACAAAAAAAACAGTCAATTAAACTTGTTTGGTTCCTTTTAATGACAAATTTTTCTTTGTGTTGAGAAGCTCTTGTAATAGACGAAAGCGCTCGGGATCGTTTATAATTTTCCTTGCAGGTTATATCACATTTAATAAAGGTCACGAAAAAATTGTAAATCTCTCTCTCTCTCTCTCTCTCTCTCTCTCTCTCTCTCTCTCTCTCTCTCTGAAATAAGGAATCATCGCACAGAACATTTGAAAGGTTGAAAGATATATATATGTTAACCCCTCCGTCTATGGCCCTGGGGTGGTTCGAATCGACGGGGGTTCTTGTTTGGGAGGCAGCAACGGATATTTTCTCGCGATACTTTTTTTCTATAATATTCTTATTTCTTTTCTCTCGCTATAGGGTCGACAGTTGTTAATTCTTCTCTTTCTATAATACTCTGATACTTTTTCTGATACTAAAATTATCGACTTTTCTTTTATAACTTATCGACTTTACTAAGTTCTTCTGAAGAGAGCCCAACTCGAAGGAGAAAATAAAAAGTTTCTCTTACTGTAATTTACTTCTAAAAAATGTACAGGTAGTGCTCTGAATTTACAGGGGTAGAGGTTCGACCTCTTTCGACCATAGCTCAGGCCGGAATCTAAAAAGTTAAGGAGGCAAGGGGCCTCTGCCCCCTCCTCGCAGCGAGGCTGCTAACAAGGGAGTCTCGTAGTAGTGACCAAAGAAGAGAGCCGTAATGAAGTGAAGTTAATTTTACAATTACATGTATCATATAAGTCTAAATGTTGGGGGAATGCAGTTGAAGGTTAAGTTTCCCCCCTTTTTAAAAACATGATCAGATGTTTGAAAGATTCCAAATAAAAATAAAAAAATAAAAATAAAAACTAATCGTATTTTTTCGCCGAGTCTACATTTCTGAAGGCGATATCATTTCGTAGTAGTACATAAGTACAGTCTAAGTACATCATTGAGTACGTATTAATTTTGGTTCATTACAATTACGATTACAATTACCAATTAATTCATATTCACTTATTATTGTTTAATTACACTTCCATTTAAAGTACATTACACGTTATTATTAATTACAGTTTCATTAAAGTACATTACGTTATATTAAATTAAAATATTACAGTTAATTACAATTAAACAGTTGCTATAACTTTGTTTTGTTTTTAGTGTTTCATATTAATAGACAATTAAGATGTTAGAAATATAATACAAAGTACATGGGCACATACGGTATGGATTTATATACAACATATGTTATATTATGTTATAATATGTTATAAATTTGAATCAGAGCGAGAGGAGATATTTATCTTAGAAGAGTTCGATTTTGCTGTGATTAGCGAATTCGACCACTTACCTAAGCATTTATGAATATCTTGCGAGGGGTGAACGCACTTGAAAAAAAAATAATAAAAAAATAATACGAGAACGTATTTGCGCGTTTTCGAACGAATGCATAAAGTTTTGCATTTCATGAGCATAATGAATATTTAATAAAATTGATATAGGATAATGATCAAGATAAGATATGGACATATGGATTATGGGGGGGGGGGATATGGTCGAATAATAGTTATATTTCTACTACATAACATATAGGGTGTCCCAAAAAAAACTATATACTCTTTATAGCATCATATATTTTATAATTTAAAAAAAAACCAAACAATATATTGTTATAGCAATTGCCAATGAAAGGTAAATTAGTAATCTAAGTGATCAAAATGTTATAGCGAGTTGTTTGCATATAAAATTTAATTAACTACGCCAAGTGCTCAAAATGTTCTCCGGCGGCATGAATGCACTTTCAATACAACAAAATCGTGTGGTCTGATGAAGCTACCTTCAAGCTGAATGGCACAGTAAATCGACACAACTGCAGGTACTGGTCACTTGATAATCCACACGTTTATGTGGATAAACATGTTAATTTACCAGGATTAAAAGCATGGTGTGGTTTATCATCCAGGGGTTTGGCTGGACCATTTTTCTTTAATGGGACAGTTACCGGTGCCGATCTCGACATGCTGTGGACAGAAATTATACCTGCAGTTCGGGAGTTGTTTGGAAACGACGACTTTTACTTTCAACAAGATGGAGCCCCCCCCCCCTCATTATCATTGTGATGTCAGAAGGTACCTCGATGAAACGTTGCCTAACCGTTGGATAGGACGAAGTGGAAGCGTTGAGTATCCTCCACGTTCACCGGACTTGACTCCACTTGATTTTTACTTGTGGGGCTACCTGAAGGATGCAGTTTATGGTACAAGACCTGCAACACTCGAACACCTTAAGGATGCAATTAGGGAAAAGTGTGGGACCATCACAGCATCCACATTAGTCCATGTCTGCAAATCAGTTAGTCGACGCATTCAAAAGTGCATTCATGCCGCCGGAGAACATTTTGAGCACTTGGCGTAGTTAATTAAATTTTATATGCAAACAACTCGCTATAACATTTTGATCACTTAGATTACTAATTTACCTTTCATTGGCAATTGCTATAACAATATATTGTTTGGTTTTTTTAAAATTATAAAATATATGATGCTATAAAGAGTATATAGTTTTTTTTGGGACACCCTGTATAAATAATGACTTCTATAGAGTGTACAGTTTTTATTATGATGTTAAAGAATTTTCATACTTTGAATACTAGAGATATGATGAAGGGAAATTAATGACGGGAAAATGTGACGTCATAGTTATTGAATTTGTACGTATAGTACAAATCATTATTAGGAAGATTTACAAGAACGAATTAGGGACAAAGAGTGGGTATTAATGACTAAGAAGTACAACTACGGGTTCCAATCCTGTTATATGCAATGTGTATGCATAATCTAGGGTCGAGGGTGAGATGCAAGACAATCATAATTAATTATAATAACTTCTATAACAAATGAAAAATGGATACGACTAAACCATAGAAATGGTAGATCGTAGGTTGTGAAACAAACAAAAAATAGGAAGCTACAAGTAAAATTATTATCCAAACTCGCGTTAAGCGATTTGGTTCTTATGTAAAAATGAATATTGAATTATTCATTGTTCATTTTTACTATATATATATATATATATATATAAAATCTTGGTTAACCTTGGTTTTGCTTCCGCCCGAATTGTTCATTCTGACGAAGGTCAAGCTTTTCACTCCACCTTAGACCTACAGTTTAACGTGGAATCCGAACCACGCCCCACCAGAGCTTAGTGTCTCAACCACTAGGCTACCCAGGGTACCCATTTATCTACCAACCAATTTTTCATTTTGTGGAAGGATGAACAGCTGGGTTTGCTGCGCGCCGCTATATATATTATATATATATATATATATATATATATGGAATGAAGTTCACAATTAAACACGTGTTTTAATCCCTCCGTCTATGGCCTGGGTTGGTTCGAAGTCGACGGGGGTTCTAGTTAGGTGGCAGCAACGGATGTGTTACTTGCAGTGGTTTCTTCTATATTACTCTCCGAGTTCTTCTATAGTGGCTCGGAGGATTCTGGGAGGGCTATTAAATTCTCTGAAGATTCCCAGATTCTTCTTATAACGTATCGGGGAATTTTAATGACTAAGTTCTCTGAAGAAGACAAGGCTCGAAGGAGAAGATAAAGACTATTTCTTACTGTATTTTACTGCAAAAAGGTACAGGTAGTGCTCAGCCTTTGAATCTATTTCTTAATGAACATGGAAGATTTTGCGTGGGTTTATATACCCCAAAACTGCTAACATCATTATTATTAAATGTTAAAAAGGCCGCATTATTTTTGCACAATATTTGAAAATAAAGTAAATCTTTTAGCTGTGATAAGGTTTAAACGAATAAACAAGATATTTGAAGATGAAGCCATATTTTTGTCTTAAACTGCGTATTTTCAGATCTGAGGCTATCATGATCTGCCAAGTTAACTAAAAGTGGGAATTGAACTATGCATCTTTACACTGAAATATGCATATGAGTAAAAATTAAAGGTTTAAGATTTACAATTAAATGATTAGGCAAGACGTGACTTCATCTTTTATACGAAGAGAGAATGTATACAAAATATGAACATTGCAAAGCTTAAGCAGGATTCATTATTAAGCGAAATCTAAAAAAAATGATTAAGAGATTTTAAAAGGAACAAGTCACCAATTATTTGGTAAAGTAGAAAGCAAATAAATTTTTTTATCCAAACTCGCGTTAGGCGATTTTGGTCCTTATGTAAAAATGAATACATCCACGTACATACATATTAATATAGGTATTATATAAAGTTAAGTATATATACGAATATATAGGATTAGATAAATACATGAGCCATATAAACACATGAATTTTAAAAATGGATACAAGAACTATAAAATGAATATAAGAATTTCATGAAAGAATAAGGTAGTATAGGAATATAAGAATTATTCATGGTTCATTTTTACACGTGAAATGAATTTTTTCTTTTTTCCTTGTGCGTTTGCATCATATATATATATATCTTTCAACCTTTCAAATGTTCCGTGCGATGATTCCTCATTTCACAAAGGTCAAGCTTGTCGCCCCTCCTCTCGAGTTGGCCTGGTGAAGTAGAGAGTTGGTTTCTTGTACTCTCCACCTCATATAGCCAGGTACGCCCGGCTCATCGGGGATTGTTCTGAGCCAGGCGTCTAATCTTCTTTTGAAGATGTTCACCGCAACACCACTCGTGTTTCTCAGTTCTTTGGGCAGCTGATTAAACAGTCTTGGTCCTTTCATAGCAAAACTATTTTCTTTCAGGGTTAAGGATGTTCCCTGTCTAGCCTTTAATTTGGGAACACGACACAGTCTTCCTTTTCTACTTTCCACTGTTGTTTGTGGAGTTATAGGGTTCAGTGTAAGATTAGAGGCTAGTTTCTCCATTATTTTCCCAAGTGTAAATAATGGTGTATCTCTCTTTTCTCCTTTCCAGTGAATATAGATTTAACTCACGTAACCTTTCCCAGTAATTTAGTTTTTTGCACTCCTTGATCTTGGCTGTGAAGCTTCTGTGAATCCATTCTAGCTGACTAATGTCTTCTTTTTTATATGGGGATGTTAGGACCGAGCAGTATTCCAACTTGGATATGATCACTGTTTTCAATAAAGGAATCATTATATTCCTATCCTTTCGTTTAAAGGTTCTCAGTATCTGCCCAGTTATTCTCTTTGCTCTGTTTACTGCTATCTTATTTTGTGCTTCAAATTTCGCATCATGTCATTACAACCCCTAAATCTTTTTCTTTAGAATTTCTCTGAATTTCCTGTCCATTTGGGGTATAGTATTTCATGGATTTAGGTTTTCCCTTTTTCCGTACCTTAACAGTTGAAATTTCTCAGTGTTAAACTTCACATTGTTGTCTTCCATCCACTTGTAGTTTCGGTTCATATCTGTTTGTAGAGATCCTATATCCTCTGGGTGTCATTGGCAAAGGATGTTACTGTGCTGTCTCTGGTAACGTCCTCATCTATGTCAGTTAGCATGATTATGAAGAGTAGTGGAGTTAATACTGTTCCTTGTGGTACTGAGCTGAGGATTATATATAATATTATATATATAATATAATTATATATAATATATATATATAATATATTATATATATATATTATATATTAGGGCCCTGCAAATCACAATTTTTTTTCGAATCGAATCTCGAATCAAATCATCCCAAACAATTCAAATCGAATCGAATCTCGAATCGAATCACTGTACACATGTAGAGTAGTGTTTTTAGGTCAATCCCAGAAGGCACCTGATGTACCTCATCCCAGATGAAGCACCTGCGTTCAACCTCAATCCCAGAATAGGCACCTTGCAAGGAATTAAATAAAAAAAACCTGATGATTACAAAATTATTGTTTATACAAAGTTTATTACAAATGTAATAAAGGCAAAGTTATAAAAGGTTTATTTCTGAAATAGAAATCGAATAATATTATTAATAAAATATTAAATGTGAAAATCAGGTAAAAATCAAACTGGTAAGAATAGCAAAACTAACCAAAAAAGCAGAAGATATAGCAAAAGATTAGGTTAGGTTAGGTTAGAGTTGATTTTTTCAAATATTGATAAAAACAATGAAATTATATCTCTAAAAACTGTTTATATTTTTTTCTCCTCAATCCCAGATTAAGCACCTGTGTTTTGCCTCAATCCCAGATTAAGCACCTAAAAATGATTTCAGGTGCCTATTCTGGGATTGATCCGTGTTTTTACACACAATTAGTAATAAGCATAAAATTAATTAAATGTTCTTGAGAACAAAGGACAAAGTAAATCCTTCTAAAAAATATATTAAGTATTTGATCATCAGGAGG
Source organism: Bathynomus jamesi (assembly GCA_023014485.1). Classification (NCBI taxonomy): domain Eukaryota; kingdom Metazoa; phylum Arthropoda; class Malacostraca; order Isopoda; family Cirolanidae; genus Bathynomus; species Bathynomus jamesi. Next base: position 106,488 of record JAJOZX010005606.1, read on the forward strand.
AAGAATGGTATTAAAGTATGATAAAAGTGTTATTGCGCGAGAGATTGGTCTCAGTATATAGATTGAATTATAATCTAAGTAAAAAGAAACGTCTTTATTTACGAAAGTGTTTTTCAAAACAACATCACTGATGTTGTTTACCGGACTTAATGGAGATTCGAAAATATCGAATCGGAGCCCAAGCTAACGAATCAAATCAAATCCTCTCTCCCAATTCGAAATTAAATCGAATCTCGAAGCCTCGCAGGGCCCTAATATATATATATTATAGGAATCCTTGATGCTGCAATACACTTTAATAATGTAACCTCTTCCATCAATAAAGCAAAAAACGCGTTCATTACACCTTTCCTTGATTTAAAATTTAAGCCTTTACAACATTATCCCTTTAACTCAAAAGGTTCACTTTACTCCGAAAATTATAAGATACAAAATACAGTAAAATGAACTTTATGCTCATGTTTCGTGTATCAAAGAGGAAAGAAATTCTGATACATGACCGTGGCAATATTTTATAGAAGACATTCACGATACCAGTTTTTCACATTCGCGTGTGTTTGATACATGACAGAAAATGCGTTTGTTCCATTGATACAGTATCAGCGCTGCAATTATCCACCCTACCTCTCGTGTATATATATATATATATATATATATATATATATATATACTGTATATATATATATATATATATATATATATATATATATATATATATATATATATATATATATATATATATATATATATACACAGGGCCGGATCTAGAAGTTGCGAGGCCCTAGGCCTATATATATGAAAATATGGACTTAATTATCGGTACTATACCAGCAATATTAGAATCCCGCATAGACAGAACTATGCCAGCACTTAAAAATTAAACCAAACCAAAATAATCACGCATGGAAATTGTATAAGAAATATAAATAAAACATACAAGTAAGTATAAATTATAATATGAATCAAGATTTGTATCGAAAATATAAGACAATGATTTCTAAGATTTATATAATATTATAGGTAATGACTTTCCATAGTATACAAACGTTTTTCATATGTGATGTATAAGAGATGTTGACATTTCATTTTTTATAATAGTGAGCGATCGACTTATCAGGCTAAATATTAATGCTTTAATATTTGGTTCAGATGCTCCTTGAATATTACAGCAATGCTTTTCTACTTTTCTTCGAGCTAAACTCTTCAATTAATTGAGAATAATCTAATGAATTTGTTATATCGTTTTCTATTGATAACATAGCTAATGATTGCAATCTCCCATGAGACATGGTGGAACGCAAATATGTTTTAATAAGTTTGAGACGCGAGAAACTTCTTTCAGCCGAAGCAACAGTAACTGGGATGGTTAATATTATTCGAAGTGCAACATAAACATTAGGATAAATCTCACTTAGTTGTTTTTGCACTATATAAACAAGGGCATTTCCGAGATCTGTTTTCTCAGGTATAAACCTGCAAAGTACTTTAAGTTCTTCATAGAGTTCTAAATCATTAATATCACTTGAACAGAACGCGCAAAACGGCTTGAGCGAGGCCCCCTTTGGCGCGAGGCCCTAGGCGATCGCTTAGTTCGCCTATAGCTAAATCCGGGCCTGATATATATATACACACAGGAGGGTCGGTACACAAGCAATGCCTCTTGTTTTCAGTTTATATTTACTATATATATTTATACATACACATATATTTATTTACTATATTTACTTTATATTTGCCACGTATGTATGCAAATTTCCTGTAATTTATATATATATATATATATATATATATAATATATATATATATAATATATATATTAATATATATATATATATATGTATATATAAATTACATAAATTAAGAATTACATAAATTACATAAATTAAGAATTCGAAGGCTGCTGGACCAGACAACATATCTAACATACATCTTAAACACTTGGGCCCACAGGGAATACTAACTCTCACAAACATCAGCACATATTCATACCAACACTGTGTTATTCCTAACTTATGAAAACAAGGTAAAATTATTACACTACTCAAACCAAACAAAAATCCAACAGAACGAGCTTCCTATAGATCCATTACTTTACTATGCACACCTTCCAAAGTAACAGAAAGACTAATCTTACAAATCACCAACCCACACATACCACTATCGCCTACTCAATACGGATTCAGACCTCACCACTCAGAGTGGGCTGATCGGCTAACCAACAACAACAAATATTCCCTGTAATTTTCATTGTAATTGGAGTTATATTTAGTGAGAAATAAAATAAGAAGCATTACTTTCGTACCGCCCCTGTATGGGCGGTTATATATACATATGTATAAAACAGAGAGAGAGAGAGAGAGAGAGAGAGAGAGAGAATTACAGAGGTATTTGAGAATTATATATATATTTTACTGTAAGTGATGGATTTGTAATGTAATCTACGGAACATTAATGTAGCATTTCATTAACCGTTTCATGATTAAATACTGTATTAATCTCAAGTTGAAAGCAGGGGAAAAACAAATCTCAAAGTCTGTGTTTATATATATATATATATATATATATATATATATATATATATATATATATATATATATATATATATATATATATCGGCTATTGATTGATGGCGCGGAAAACGCAGTTTAATAATAAACAGGAACACCAGAGAAAATACAAACATCCTTCAAGGTTTAATAGTACCAACGTTTCGGAATGCACTAATTCCATTCTTCTTCACATTTATTTACCTTTTAGTTTTAATGTTTTACATTTTCTTAGCTACTTTTTATAATTTTTTAAGTTTATTTTAAATTGTTATTAAGCAATTTGTATTTTGTATGTGATTTGGAATTTTATTGTTTTAGCCCTGAAGATGGAATTAGTGCATTCCGAAACGTTTGTACTATTAAACCTTGAAGGATGTTTGTATTTTCTCTGGTGTTCCTGTTTATTATTATATATATATATATATATATATATATATAGGAATGAACTCAGAATGGTCCCCTGAGTTTTTTATGATACACACAGACAGTGCATGGAACAAGGAACTCTTCTGGGAAAATTAAATCCACTATAGTCCGAATAAGTAATGGTAAATGACAAATACCATCATGAAAAAGAAAAACTATGGTATTTGTCATTTACCATTACTTATTCGGACTATAGTGGATTTAATTTTCCCAGAAGAGTTCCTTGTTCCATGCACTGTCTGTGTGTATCATATATATATATATATATATACTGTACCTTATATTTCATAATTTCTGAAGTTTCTAATCACTGTATTTAATGATTTTCAATAAAAAAGTATATCCTCAACGTTCAGCCGAAAGAACTGAGAAAACTCCAGCACACCATTTTGAATAATTTCAAGAATCAGCTGTACAGGTAGTTCTTGTGCAAAGTCCCTGACGGGCGATGCGTAGCTTGCTACGAGGGCAAGGTGAGAGTGGAAATCATCTCTCGCCTCCATCAAATCCCACAACTGAGGGATGTTGCAGAGAAGGTGACCGCAAGTCGATACTGAACCGTCGTTCGAAACCATGTAATGTAATATAAAGTAATATATAGCTTGAGATAGTCCGAGTATGACTCTGATTGATACAAGTAAATTCGTGTTGTCTTACGAAGGAAACAACAAATTTGCGAAAATTGCAATAAATTGATATGAATGTTCTTTTGACTAAACTAACGCAAAGCATCGTTGCTTTCAACGAAAGCCTCCTCAATACTTTGACCCTTTATTTGCTTGGCAATGCTGCTGCGAGTTACTCACATCGTAAACTGGGCTTATGGGGGGGAATGGTGCTCTACGTGAAAAGTTGTTTAACTCTTCATACTTTCATTTAAACTATAAATGCATCGATGAATAATATATATATATATATATATATATATACAGGGTGTCCCGTAAGTCTGGACCCATAGGGAAAAATAATAAAATTACAAAATAGTCCAAAAATTTATTACATAATCTGTTCAAAGTGTCCGCCGTTGTGTCGCACACATAGTTGAAGACGCAATCTCCACTGCGACAGCACTTTCTGAATCACAGTCGCGGAAATTTCTTGACACGCCTCCACAATGCGTGCTTTAAGGTGGAAAATGTTCTGAAGTTTGACCTCGTACACTTTGGCTTTCAAGTGGCCCCACAAATAAAACTCCAGCGGACTAAGATCATAATAAAAAAATAATAAAAATAATAATAAAAATAATGAAAAAATATATTATAAATAAATTTTTGGACTATTTTGTAATTTTATTATTTTTCCCTATGGGTCCAGACTTACGGGACACCCTGTATATATATATATATATATATATATATATACACACACACACAGTGTGTGTATATAAAACGAGAGAGAATTATAAAGGTATTTGAGAATTATAGCATAGAAATAAAGTTTCACTCCAGTTTTGCCCAGCAAAGAAAAAAAAAAAGTAAAATAATTTGGTTGTCTGTTGTGTATTTAGTAATGAGTAACTGTGAAGTGACAAATGAAGTCTTTTTATTTGATGGATGATCTGTCAGAGAAAATTTTCTTGTTTGTTTCCAAAACTCAGTTCCGACAATAGTAAAAAAAATACACTTGGTTTTTATGTTATAATTTCTGAAGTTTCTGATGTAGCATGCATGTTTTAGATATTTCAAACACACACACACACACACACACACACACACACACACACATTTGGCTACCTTACGAAAGCGCGCCATTTTTAAGTAAGTATGGTGATATTTAACTTAATCTATAATGATTTATCACAAGATTTTACGGCGTAAGGCATAAGAAATGATAAAGTACAAAGGTCAGTCTGGTGGAAGCTGGTAGCCAGTGGCGGTTCCTCATATGGGCAATATGGGCAGCCGCACAGGGCGGCATTTGTGGAGGGGCGGCATGAGCGCCTGCAAAAAAAATAAAAATAAAAATAAGAATAAATAAATAAAAAAAAAATAAAATAAATAAATAATAAAAGATCAATGACTTTGCATCAAGGAAGGTAAGAAGAGTCAGGCTTTAGATGGCAGTTGTGCTGTGGTGCAATTTATTTTGTTTCTTGTTCAAAGTGTAGCATAATAATTACCCTCTCTTAAGTGTCTTATTCTATTTATGTGATAGAGCATTTGTACAATTTAGAAATTTGATTCTCTAGTTTATTTATGGCAGTTGTGCAATTTAATTTGTATTTTTCCTGTTCATAGTATCATAATTACATTCTCTTAAGTGAGTTATTCTATTTACGTGATGAAGGATTTGTAAAATTCAGAAATTTGAGTCTTTGTTTTGGTTCTGAAGTTCCAACAATTAGTCCAATAAAAAGTTATTTTGTGAAAGAGTTATGTCTGTCCTTTATTTTGGGGGGATTCGAATGTGTGTGTGTTGGCGAACAGGGGGGGGGGCGCTGAAGGTGAGGTTCGCCCAGGGCGTCATGTAAGCTAGGACCGCCACTGCTGGTAGCTGAGGTAGATGAAGAGGAAGCAAATGGGAATGCAGCTAGTTTGGGTGGCGTACAGTATGTACAGTAGAACTTTATACCCTGAAGTGAAAACACCAAGTTACAGGAAGCTGAACGATCAGTATGAAAGCTGAAGAACATTCAGCAAGGATTACTGAGATATGTACTGAAATTACTAAATGTGAAGGTGTTAATATTGATTGAATGGCTGTGGAAGATATGTCAAAAAACGTGGGAAAGTGTGTGTTCCGGGTGACTGGAAAAAAGCTGTAACTGTACCAATAGCTGTAATTTCATCAAGTAAAAGCACAGAATGTAAAACTTATATAATGATGTAAGTACAGTATTTTAAGAAAAGGTAGAGAAATATATGGGACATGGTTCATAAACCTTTTTGGTTGGAGTTGAGAAAAGCAGTTTACGGAAGGGAAGGCAGAGGATGTGTAGTGGGAGGGTTTGCACTGAGGAAGTTGACTAGGAAATTTAGTGATAAGAAGAAAAAGATGTATGTGGCATTTGTGGATTTGGAGATAAGGTGAGTCGATTTGCTTTGTGGCAAGTGTTCGGAAGGTGTGATGTCAGTAGGAAATTATTAAATGCAGTGAGAAGTTTTCATGTGGGTAGTTGTGCTTATGTAAGAATTAAATGTGAGTTGAGTGACTACTGCAGCATTAATGTTGGCGTACAACAAGGGTGTGTGGCCATGAGATGAAAGTAACATTCTCTCTGGTTTAACATTGGGCTTCCACTCTCATGTATCTTATTTCATCTATAGAACCCCAATGTTAAACCAGAGAGATTTAAATTAAATGCTGCCATTACTTCGAGTGCGGAAGGGTTAACAGGTAAAACGCCTCTGGACGCGGAAGCCTTATGTGTTTCCTCGGCTGTTTAAATATATGACAGATTGTGTTAACTTTTATTCCGTCGTAGCGCTCGCGACTCCTACTCAAGAGACCCCGAGTTTGAATCCTGGTTGGGGCGATTTTATATATATATATATATATATATATATATATATATATATATATATATATATATATATATATACACACACACCCCTAATGTGCATGGAACAAGTGACTCTTCTGGGATAATTAAGTCCACTATATTCCGAATAAGTAATGGTAAATGGCAAATACTGAAGTTTTTTTCTTTTCCATGATGGAAGTTGAACGTGGCCAACGGGTCACTAACAAAGAGGCCCCAAAATATAGCTTTCCACACCAACTATCTGCTAAACAGATAGGACCCAGCTTTGGGGCAGAGTCTCGGGTTTAAAACTAACCTAGACAACTACAGTACATTCAGAACCTCAATATAAACAAGAAACTCGTTGCATTGACGTCGGATTGACTTCACATCAAAGAAAAAGGGTAACTATTGTATTTTTAAACAAAATCCAAAACAAACCTCAACTGGCAACTTTGAGCGTCCATTTTGAAGACACTTAACAAATCTGTTTAATGTGGTATAACTCAGAATGGTCCCTTGAGATAACTTTTAAGGAATACCCAGACCTAATGTGCCTAGAACAAGTATTTGCCATTTACCGTTACTTATTCGAACTAGCGTAAATTGTATTTTATATATATATATATATATTATATTATATATATAATATATATATATATATATAAATAATTGCTTATAATACAAGGAGAGTAATAGCGATTAATATTAATTAAATTTTAATTAAATTTAAATACTAATATTTGTGCTACACTTAAAAATGTTAACAATGAAGAGTAGATGTTTATGAAACTTTTAGGAAGAGTAAAGGTTAAGAATGTTGTAAAAATAATAGAGGAAACTCGCCTCAGTTTCCAAAAAGCGTTTATCAATTGGATAAAATTTCGAGTATTTAAAGGTTTTTCGTTGGAACGTACACACGATTTGCTCTTCATCACTTTCAGATAACAGGTAACATCTGGAACCTCCACTTCCCCCATGAAAACGGGTGGATGTGAACTCCGAGAGCCCCTTGAGAGAACCCTGAGCCCGAATAATCACGGAGTAGGTGACAAGCTCAACTCCAGCTGCGGCAGTGGTGAGATTCGAACCCGAACCCTTTTGCCTGAGTCCTATCCATAACTAACCGTGTCCTGGGGGACTCAGCGATTTCACTTTTAGAAATTTTTCAAGAAGGAAGGCAAAAATCAAAGAATTTTTCTAATGAACTTTGCGTAATGCTTTTTTTCAGTACTGAATGAGTGTCACTACATAATATTTATTACTATTATTTTGTTACATAAAAAGTACTAAATAATGTAATGAATCAATATTGGAATTTTAGTCCGAATATTTTCTTAGGCATCTTTATTATTTTATCTTACGCCTGGCAGTTCACACTTTTATAGTTTAAAATCGGAAGCGACACAAAAGCAACGCAGGTTTATTACATTTAATCGTAAAAGTTAATGAGAATCATAAGGGGGAACTTTTATAGGAGATCAAATATCATTCTCTGCTATGAAAGTTTGTTACATCCAATTATATTATTGAGTACTTTTCTGTTCTCCCAAGACCGTGCAGGAAATGGGATATTGCACATATTTAAAATTAAAATAACAAACAGAAATGGAAGACTACTGGTCAAGACTAAAATCTCTGAAGCTACAGAACAGTCTTTGGAAAGATGTCGTGAATGATAGATGATAATATATGTGTGGAAAATAACTAAAAATATCATTTCCTAACTGCAAAAATTAATTAAAAACTTACTGGAATAACAGGATAAGAAGATTTTACATCATTCCAGATGCAACACGACAGGGAGCTCTGGGAACAAAGATGAAAAATAATAAATATTAGAAAGCTCAAAACTATTTAATATCTAACAGAAGAAGTCCGGAACCTAAAAAAAATTAAATTAGCTAAATTCCGAAAACGACTTCATAAATAGCTAAGTCCCTGACAACCTTGCATGGCAAATTATGAAAGGAAGATAAGAGCAGAAAAAGGAATGTAATATTGGAATATCTTAAATTTAAATGCAGAAAATAATATATATATATATATATATATATAATATATATATATATATATATAATATATATATATATATATAGGGTGTCCCATAAGTCCGGTATCATAGGAGAAATTCATATTTTTCTATTTCTACAAACCATAATTTATGCTCGGGATGCCAATTTCCCGTCCACCATTCTGTTCAGTGACGAGGCTGTTTTTTATGGAAATGGTGAGGTAAATCGACAGAACACCCGCTACTGGTCTCAAAACAACCCTCACTGGTATACCTCTTCAAAGGAACAAGTTGCATCTCGGGTGATGGTATGGTGTGGCATTTGGAAGGATCGCATCATAGGCCCCCTCTTTTTCGATGAACATGTCACTGGAGGCACCTACCTACGTATGCTCAAGGAAGAAGCATTTCCCAGTGTCTTGAACGAAGAAGGAAATTTCCCAACATGGTTCCAGCAAGACGGCGCTCCTGCACATTACAGCACCCAAGTAAGGGAATACCTGTACCAACAATTCCCTGATCATTGGATAGGACGTCGAGGGCCTGTGGAATAGCCAGCTTGAAGCCCGGATCTCACGCCACTAGATTTTTATCTCTGGGGCCACTTGAAAGCGCTGGTATACGCAGAGAAAATTAGGAATGTTGAACATTTGCGGCAGCGCGCATTATTGGGGCATGTAACACCATTACTCCTGACATCATTCACCGTGTGCTTGCTGACTGGGTATCACGTCTGAATTTGTGTATTGAAAACAATGGTGGACATATTGAGCACGTTCTGTAAATAAAAGCTTTTGTTTTGCCTTTTTTTATTATTTTTCCTATGATGCCGGACTTATGGGACACTCTATATATATATATATAATATTATATATATATATATATATATATATTATATATATATATATATGTCAAATACACAGATTTGCTAAAGCTTTCGACAAATGTGATCACGGTATAATAGCACATAAAATGAAATATACTGTATGGAAATAACAGGCAAAGTGGGAAAATGGATCTACAGCTTCCTCAGAGAACGTCTACAGGTCGTCAAAATTCAAGGTATATCATCATCAGAATCAGAAATACGCATCTTAGTACCACGAGGGACAGTACTGGCCCCACTCCTGTTCATTAGCATGCTAACAAACATGGACGGTGCAGTAAACAGCAACAGTGTAGTAACATCTTTTACAGACGATACAAAGATCAGCAGAAAAATCAGCAATGTAAATGAAGTGGAGGCCTTGCAGAGGGACACGAACAAAATATACAAATGGTCAGAAGACAACAACATGACGTTTAATTTAACACCGAGAAATTTCAGCTCTTGAGATATGGTAGAAAAGAGGAACTTAAACAGACTGCATATTATGCTCCAGATAGAAAGGACATTCAGAGAAGGACGAAAGCGATCGATCTGGGGGGTAATAATAACCGATGATGCGAAATTCGAAACACAAAATCAGATAGCGATAAATAAAGGGACAGGACAGTAATGATTCCCCTGCTAAAAACACTGATTGTATCAAAACTTGAATACTGCTCAGTTTTGACGTCCCTATATAAAAAGGAAGAAACTAATAAACTAGAAGAAACGCAGAGACATTTCATAGCCAAGATTGATATAGCTGCAAAAACTCAACTACTGGCAAAGACTACGTAAACTAAATCTGTACTCCCTGGAAAGAAGAGAGAGGTACAGCATACTCTACATATGGAAAATGATCGAAAAACTGGTACCAAACCTCAAACTAAACCCAATTACCATTCAAACAACACTGGAAAATAGGAAAGGCAGAATGTGTAGTGTTTCCAAATTAAAGGCTGGACAAGGGACCTCCTCAACTCTGAAGGAAAATAGCTTGGTTGTCAGGGGGCCAAGACTTTTTAATCAGCTTCCAAAGGACCTCAGAAACGTTACAGGGGTCGAAGTTGAAGTCTTCAAGAGAAGACTAGATGCCTAGCTCAGGACGGTACCAGATGAGCCGGGTGTACCTGGCTATGTACGGTGGAGAGCGCAAGAAAGCAACTCGCTCCTCCACCAAGCCAGACCTAGAGGCGGGGCCACCAGCTTGACCTTCGTGTGAAGAGAGACCAACAACGAGGTTAACGAGGTGTGTTTGTGTAAAAAAACTGCCATCCAGATGAGTAACTCTGGAATATAAATCCTGTTATTCTTTTAAATAATGCGAAGCAAAGTGTCAATAAATTTTTGTTATTGCAGTACACACACACACACACACACACACACACACACACACACACACACACAAATAAATAAATAAATAAATGGAAAATAAAAAAAATAAATATCTGAATTTCTCTCCATTTATTGTCCAAAAACTGTTTTGACGAACAAACATCGAAACACAAAGAAAAGCAAATTATGCAAAAACATTTAAATTTTTCTTTTACTCCAAAAAAGTTTCCATCCTATTTACCTTTGCGTCAATAAGCGCCAACAGATTCCCTTTGTTGTTACAGTTTATAACGAATAAAAACAAATCGCGACACTGTATTAAAAGATAAAAGAAATAAATTGGTTTAGGAATGAAGTGGTAAAAGTTTAAAACAAAAAAAAAAATTTAAATAACGTCCAGGTTTCATTATCGCGAGATTTAACTTTCGTAAAGTTATAATCATTTCAGTGCGGCTGATGATTAGTGCTGCTGCCAACACGTCTACTGCCCAAATAATTTTTTTTTCGTTGCTGTTGGCTATTGTAGAACGACAGGCGAAGCTGAAAGTTAGATAAACAAAATAAATTTAGTTTAGATGTATTTTCGATAACAAATTTGTTTGAGAACGTCTCCATTCTGTGCTAAAACTGAACAGACTGTCTTTGAATTTCACCTAAAGTATTTATGTACTAGAATAAAAGGCGACCCGTAAACGTAACAAATATACAGTTAGAATAATTTCCACTCCTCATACCTTTAGCAGAGGTGCCAGTTCAATCGTATAAATATCTCGGACATTGCGCATTCATTCACAAATAAAAAAAAAGAGACGCACGCCACTTTATAGGAAAGAGAATAACAAAATCTACCAGGGTCCTTTAAGAGTGCCACTGGCGTTATTGCTTTAAATAAAAGCACTGACACGTTAACCTGAATCTTCTTATTCTCTCTTCTTATTCTCTCTCTCCTCTCTCTCTCTCTCTCTCTAATATATATATATATATGGTGCACACAAAGTTTTAATGAGCAGGATATACGATGTGAGATAAAAATGTTAAATTATTCTATATATTTTCATAAAACATTGATATTCCTAAAGAATTTTTCATGCAAAAAAAAAAAATTAATATTGAAATAATTTCATTATAAATTCCTTAACAATATTGTTGGTCACCTTTTATCATTCCTACATTTCTTAATTCCATGATTTCCCCTGTGATACGGAAATGTGTAACTCAGGGTGACTTTGAACTTTATTTATAGCGACAGAACTGTCAGAAAAACAATCTCTGAATGTCACATAAAATTCTCCAATGAAAGAATGTTCAACTAAACGTTCCTCAATATTTTTACTTCAAGACGACGGGCTGCTCTTCAGCCCCGATATATTCTGTCAGGTTCTCTAATCTTCGATGATCTAGAGGTTAATCCCCAAATAACCAACAGTCCAATTTAAACAATATTTCTACATCCATGAATAGAATTTTAGTCACACGAAGAATAAGTGTTGGGTGTTCTGTTTTCAGTAAGAATACAAAATGTCTTAGAATAGAATTAAGAAGTATTTTATTATTATTATTATTACTAGTACAGTTCCCGCCGCTTCGCTGACGGTTAGACAGGCTAAACTACAAAAAAAGAACCCAGCCGTGAAAATTTTGAGCTTCACATTGTGTCAACATTTCTGAATCTGGTATCTCCCAAAACCTCCTCACCCCCATTCATACAACTTGGGGGCTAACCCTCTCCCCATTACCCCCACCCCTCCCCATTACCCCACCCATCCCCCATTACCCCCACCCCCACCCTTCCCCCATTGCTAAACTACAGAAAAGAACACAGTCATGAAAATCTTGAGCTTCACATTGCCGCCCGTAATACAATTTCTGAATTTATTTTACAATTTCTGAATTTTTTTCTCACAATTTTTTCTCACAATTTCTGAAAGTGTGACGGACAGACGGACAGACGAACAGCTCTCTTATTATAGTATAGATTATTATTATTATTACTAGTACAGTTCCCGTCGCTTCGCTGACGGTTAGACAGGCTAAACTACAAAAAAAGAACCCAGCCGTGAAAATTTTGAGCTTCACATTGTGTCAACATTTCTGAATCTGGTATCTCCCAAAACCTCCTCACCCTCATTCATACAACTTGGGGGCTAACCCCCTCCCCCATTACCCCCACCCCTCCCCATTACCCCACCCCTCCCCCATTACCCCCACCCCCACCCTTCCCCCACTCCTCACCCCCATTCATACAACTTGGGGGCTAACCCCTCCCCCATTACCCCCACCCCTCCCCATTACCCCACCCCTCCCCCATTACCCCCACCCCTCCCCATTACCCCACCCCTCCCCCATTACCCCCACCCCCACCCTTCCCCCATTGCTAAACTACAGAAAAGAACACAGTCATGAAAATCTTGAGCTTCACATTGCCGCCCGTAATACAATTTCTGAATTTTTTTTACAATTTCTGAATTTTTTTCTCACAATTTTTTCTCACAATTTCTGAAAGTGTGACGGACAGACGGACAGACAGACAGACGGACAGCTCTCTTATTATATTATATTGATTATCACAAGCCGCGCCTTCGGCTCTCTACTCTACGGGTAGGGTTTGTGTTCACTTCGTGATCTTTAACGCCGCTCATCTTGATAGATCCGACCCTAATGGGCGACTGAACGAGAGACATTAGCTCCACCCACTTTACACGAGTTAACCAATCATAACAGGCGACTGAGCGAAAGAGATATTTGTTACTCCGCTCAACTTCGCTCAAAACCGCGCAAAGTTTTTTATTTATAGATAGATTCTCAGGAGTATCATGAAATAACTGTAGAAATCTAGCTGTAAAGTACAGCATTCCATACAGAAACAAGTTTTTAACCTATTTCTTTCAAAGTCTTTAAAGATGTAGAGGAAAGTTCTCATACTTCCCGTATTCATACGTCACACTCTTTACATTATTTTTAATTATAACTAGTACAGTTCCCGCCGCTTCGCTGACGGTTAGACAGGCTAAACTACAAAAAAAGAACCCAGCCGTGAAAATTTTGAGCTTCACATTGTGTCAACATTTCTGAATCTGGTATCTCCCAAAACCTCCTCACCCCCATTCATACAACTTGGGGCTAACCCCCTCCCCCATTACCCCCACCCCTCCCCATTACCCCACCCCTCCCCCATTACCCCCCCCCACCCTTCCCCCATTGCTAAACTACAGAAAAGAACACAGTCATGAAAATCTTGAGCTTCACATTGCCGCCCGTAATACAATTTCTGAATTTATTTTACAATTTCTGAATTTTTTCTCACAATTTTTTCTAACAATTTCTGAAAGTGTGACGGACAGACGGACAGACGGACAGCTCTCTTATTATAATATAGACTAGTACAGTTCCCGTCGCTTCGCTGACGGTTAGACAGGCTAAACTACAAAAAAAGAACCCAGCCGTGAAAATTTTGAGCTTCACATTGTGTCAACATTTCTGAATCTGGTATCTCCCAAAACCTCCTCACCCCCATTCATACAACTTGGGGGCTAACCCCCTCCCCCATTACCCCCACCCCTCCCCATTACCCCACCCCTCCCCTCATTACCCCCACCCCCACCCTTCCCCCATTGCTAAACTACAGAAAAGAACACAGTCATGAAAATCTTGAGCTTCACATTGCCGCCCGTAATACAATTTCTGAATTTTTTTTACAATTTCTGAATTTTTTTCTCACAATTTTTTCTCACAATTTCTGAAAGTGTGACGGACAGACGGACAGACAGACAGACGGACAGCTCTCTTATTATATTATATAGATTAGTTAAAATTTAGTAATGCTAAACTTACACTTGAACATTTGAAATTATTTTTAGTAGGCCCCTATTTCAGGTAGCCGCGGACAATTTTTTTGAAGCAAAATTCTATGCAAGGTCCGCACATGATAAGGTTACTAGGAGCGCACGATGATTCAAATATCCTTTCGTAGCCCAATAATGCAAACAAGGTATGTTTACTGCCACAATTTACGTTTCAAATAATAAAGGATATTTCATACTATATTGTTTACTGCAGTGTATACCTATACACACAACTGCTTTATGAACGTCAAAGGAAACTAAACATAAATTTCGGGGTTTTCTACACTCCTGAATTTGCTAGCGCCTTCAGGTTCATAATCACACCATGGAACCAATCAATCAAGGACTGAGAAAAGCAGAAATAAGACCAAAAACAGAGGAAAGAATTCAGTTCCATTAGATTCGGTGTTTATATACGTGCTCTTTATAAGGAATCTATTTTTATGGATTTTATTGAACATTTTCAAACACTGATCATATTTGTATAGTTGAAATACATGAAAAAGTACTCAGGAAGTATGTTTTTATTAAATGAAAATGCAAATGTCTTTCAGAATAATATGAGCAATATAGTGGGAAAATGTGATGATGATGACGTTCTGTGGAAATATGAGAAAGGAAAATGTCATACTGAAGATAAATAAAAGGAAAAATAGCGTCATTGAGAGTATGGTCACCAATTTATAGCGCCCAAGTTATTGACACCAATTTATAGTAGCAGCTTAGTTGAGGCAGATTCATAGAGCCTAACTGTATAGGATACTAGGTCGAAGCTAGGCGGTGGTAATTTATAATTATCAATTTATCATAGATAGGCTGACGAGGTATTTACTTCAATAGTTAATTAGTTTCCTTGAGGGTCACCAAAATGTTTATATTAGTAATCAAGGAAAGGAAAGAGCGCGTGGCTTTATCTGTTAATTAACAAACTTAATATTGCAATGATTAATAAAGCGCGGCACATAAAAACTCAAATACAATTGAGTAGATATCAGTTTTAGTTACAAAAGACTTGATATGTATGAATTAATTGTCAGTATAAATACAGTGTTACATGCAACAGGACATAAATTACATTAAATTAAACAAAAATATTCGGTTGGTTTAAATTGCGAACTCTAAAAGTAACACAAAAAAATATGAGTTCTACCGTATGCGAAAGTCTTGCAGGCCATACCATGACAGATGTTGCGCAGGGCGCGATTATGGTGAAGACAGGATAACGTCCAATGTGTGTACGCTCCTAAGGTCTGTACACGCTGCATGAATACTATAGGGAGGTGGTTCCGTAGAACCGCAGTTTCGGGACTATTACTACAACTCCGGACCAAAAAATTAGAATACTGTCTCAAATGTGCTCATGACCTTGATAATATCTTTAAGTTATACATCTTTATGAGAAACATCGAGTATCCATGACGTTATTATGATAAAAAGACACCTCTGTGTGCCAGTTATGAAAAAAAAATATATATAGCAAAAACCTTATTACATAGTGAAAAGTTAATGCATAGCGACATATCGAAATATTAGAATATCTTGTCAGGTGTTAAAAAAGTAAAATATATTCATTATGTTTATTGAGTACAGCCAATATTCTCGCATTAAACCTTCATCAAAGACATTTTAACTCTGCGTCTTAGTATTTAGTTGGTCCACCCTTAGCCCTGATTACGGCCTCCAATCGACGTGGCATCTAGTTGACAAGCCTCTTGCATTCTTCTGTAATTATCGAACATCCAGGCCCTCTCAGAGGTCCAGAGAGGCCCGGGCCACCTCCAGCTTTTGAGACACATAGCTAAACCTAATTATTACTTTCACTACAAAACATTATAGTCAAACCTGAAAGTTTCAAAATTTCAGGCCCTCCCCTTAAGCTTGAGGCCTAGGCCAAATGGCCTTCCTAGCCCCCCTCTGATAGCCCCTGCGAACACCTCTTCAGTTCACTAATTGTTCCTGGTTTACGCTTCTGCTAGTACTCATGGGCGTACGAGGCAGGGGCCCGAGGAATCCATGGCTCCCCCCTCCAGTCGTGCCTTCCCATACTCTCTGTCGGGGTCCATTTTGTCTCCCTTTCATCGGGTCCATCGTATAAAGAAAGGGAAGAGGGAGAGGAAAGAAAGCAAGACAAAGGATATTTAGGTAAAAAAATGAAAGGTTGGTAGCTAACAACTAATTCAGACAAAAGATAGTGTCATATTATGCGTGTAATATGAATGTATAAATAAAGTTACATGATTTATTGGTTATTGTGAATTGTTAATCGTAGAAGTATTTTACTTTACCACATACAAAAGAGTTGGTTAATTAATACAATAAGCTCAGGGCTTCTAAAAGATTATCTCATGAGGTGCTAGATCAATCTTCAAGATTGGAGTTGTCGGTCCAAGGGGTCCCTAGCCCGTCATGCACGACCAACATGAGCTGGAGCTAGGTCATGTTGAAAAATAAATGGTTCGTCTCCATACAGCTGTTCTGCAGACTCCAGCATAAAATATTCTAAGATGTCTTGATAAACTTGACTTTTGACGGTTATGTTCACAAATGCAAGTGACCTCACAATATTTGCATTCTTGCAACCCTACACTAAAACACTCGTCGTAAATTTGACTGATCACTTGAGGCAGCTTTCATGATACATTTCGAACTTTCTTCGCCAAACTCGCGGACTCCTGTCACCAAATGACACAAAATTTTGATTCATCTGAAAATAAAAGCACTTTTTGCCACTCGTTTGCAGTCCATGCAACTCTTTCTCTGCGCAAAGTTAGTCGTCTTCTCATTTGCTTCGCATTTAACATCGGCTTAATTTTTGTTTTCGTGACCGAAATCCACTTCATAAAGGCGGCGAGTGTGTTAGAGTAGAGTTGCATGAATGCGGATGGTGCGGGGTCACTTGCATTTGTAAATAGAACTGTCAATAGTCAACGTTTATCAAAAAATCATAGATCCTTCATGTCCGAGTCTGCAGAACAGCTGTCCTCGCCTAAATAGGTAGGGTAATATGCACCAAATTTAGTATACACAGTAAGGGAAAACTAGGGAAGGTTTTAGTAATGCACCCGCCCCTTCCAGTCCCATTTTAGGTTTTGTATTTCGGAGGCTTCTACTACGCAAGGCGCAGCGGACGTTCTGGTATATATATATATATATATATATATATATATACAGTGGTGGGCACCGTTAACCAAAAAGTTAACTTCGATAACGATAATCCGTTAACCCCAATTTTTAACTCCGATAACGATAATCCGATAATTTTACTACAAAGTTAACGGAAGTTAACGATAATCCGTTAACGATAACTTTCTTTACTAACATTTAAAAAAATCAAGGAAAAAAGCTTTAAAACCCATAGAAAATGTTTATTATGCAAAATCCAACAATAAATAGGTATTTAACTATTTTTATCAAGTTTGCAACTTTTTTGCTTAATAACTTTTTTTTATTTTAATAAAAAATGTACTGATTACATGTTTTGAAACCCTTGTAACCACTAACCATTAACTAAATTTTAATTTACCAGAGAATTATTATGGCGGGAACTGAAAGGTAAAATTAAATTTTAGGCACATTTATTAACGACTGACACAATGTGCTGGTTGCCCTTCAGAAAGACCAACTTCTCAAAGTTAGGCCCAACTGCCAGTCTTGACCTCTTGGGCCTCAGGATGTCCTTGCCGAGAGAGAAGAGCCGTTCCACTGCGGCAGAGGACGGAATTGGCAGACTGAAGTTATGGCGGTTTGAATTCATTCGCGGAGCGGTGATCTTACGTGAATGACTCCTCGCAGTTAACGTGTTAACGGACTTTAACAGACTAAATATCGAGTTATCGGAAGTTAACTGGTCCGATAACGATAAATGGAAATTAACTTCCGTTAATAGTCCGTTAAAAAAAGTTAACTTCGTTAATTAACTGTTATCGGATTAACGCTTTAGTGCCCAACACTATATATATATATATATATATATATATATATCCTCGTGAAAATCAATTAAATTAGTCTTTAATCTGCCAAAGAAGTTAAAAAAAAAACGATAAAATTTCGATCGAATGAAAATAAGAAATTGAGAAAATGAATGGGAGACCAACTCCTGTAGAAACTAAAATGAAACTAAATTCTAAAAGGTGAGGTGGAATGTTGTTAGAGTCTTTTACCGAACTCCGGGGAGCAGCCATAAAGGGTATATCTTCCGAAGGGGGCTTCCGACCAAAACTCGAAACAGGATTTGAGATCTAAAGCACGGCTTGAAACTTCATGTCTCAGGCAGAAAAGGACTACTGTATATTATTTTATGACTGATTTTTAAACACTGAAGGTAAAATCACTCACGTGATATGACCCTGTATTTGAATTAAAAAAAAAAATATATATATATATATATATATATGTGTGTGTGTGTGTGTGTGTGTGTGTGTGTGTGTAAAAATGAACAATGAATAATTCCTATATGCTTATATTCATTCGTATAATTCTTATTAATTCGTATATTTATATAAACCCTTATATTTAAATAATCCTTATGTTTACATAATCCTTGTATTTATGTACTCCTTTATCTTTATATAATCCTTATATTAATTTTTACATAAAGACGAAAATCGTATAACGCGAGTTTGGATAAATTTTTGATTTGCTTTCTATTTTATTTCTGCCAAATAATTGGTGAATTGTTTCTTTTTAAATGACTTAATCATTTTTTTAGATTTAGCTTAATAATGAAACCTGATTAAATTCTGCAATGTTTATTTTCTGTATACATTCTCTCTTCGTTATAAAAGATGAAGTCATGTCTTGCTTAAACGTTTAATTTTGAATCTTAACTTTTAATATTTGCTCATATGCATGTTTAAGTGTAATTTATAATAAAATGATATTTCAATTTCCATTTTTAGTTAACTCGGCAGATCACGATAACATCAGATCTGTAAATATGCGGTTTAAGATAAAAATATGGCTTCATCTTCAAATATCTTGCTTATCTGTTTAGACGTTGCCACAGCTAAAATATTTACCTTATCTTCAAATATTGTGCAAAAATAATGCAGCCTATTGAGAATAAAAACCAAAGAAGTCAACATTAAATAATAATGATGTCCACAAAATTTGGGTATGTAAACCCATGTAATTTTTCAAATTTGTTATTCTCATTTGACTGATCTAACTTGAGGCTGACATTACTTGTAACATTTTGGCAGTAAAACTACAGTAAGAGAAAGTTTTTATTTTCTCCTTCGAGCCTTGCTCTCTTCAGAGAACTTAGTCTTAAATAGAGAAACCATAATTTCCCGATACGTTACAAGAAGAATCGGGCAACCTTCAGAGAATTTAATCAGCTTCACAGAATCCTCCAATCCACTACAAGAAGAAATCGGAGAGTAGTATAAGAGAGAGTACTGCGATTCCCTATACGGTACCAGCTACTCCAGAGTAACAAATCCGTTGCTACCACCTAACCAGAACCCCCATCAACTTCGAACCGACCAAGGCCATAGACGGAGGGGTTAACAACTGGCCACCTCTGCAACCAGGATTCTTCCAGTCTTCTAGACCTGGAACTAGAACCAACATTCAGTTGACCGGCGTGTCACGACTTCCAGTTCTTCACATCCCTCTTTCGACCGGTGTGTCGCGACTCCAAGTTCTCCACGCACATTCTTCGTCCAGGAACAAGTGGCCAGAAAGACACGTCTCCAAATTTTTGAGAAGTCACTATTATTAACAGTTAATAATTAGTATCAAACCAGAATTAACAAAAAACACAGTGAACATTCCATATACCAGTGATACATTTCTTTTTATTGAAACCTAGTTATTTCCACTATTATAATTAGCATAGAATAATTTTATTTAATGTACCAATCATAATATTACTGTACCTTGACGTACATTCGAGTGAAATTTTGTTTACATTTTCTTTACTATTTTGTTTACAATTTTTAATTTTTTTTTCCTACTTAGGCAAATTGTTGTGCATTATTTGTGTATTTCTTAGATAGAGTAGTTAGGAAATCCACTCAAGTGATCATTCCATAGAGTAAGATCGGTCAAGCAGACCAAATTAGAATACATTAACAGTACCTTCACATATGAGCGATTGAGACGGTGCGCTTTCTGACGTTGAAAATTCCCCTACACCCATTTTTCCACCTACCCCGCGCCCTTCAAACATATTTCCAAACACGCAAACTTCAGATCAAGCACAAGCCAACATGTCTCAAACCAATGCAAAAACTTCACTTTTCTACGTGAAGGTCAAAATATGATAATAAAAACCCACTCTAATAGAGTTTATTTCCACAACAGTTTCGATGACCACTGGCATCCTCTTCGGGTGGATACAGAAAAACTAATTCATTTTTCTGTATCTACTCGAAGAGGATGCCAGTGGGCATCGAAACTGTTGTGGAAATAAACTCTGTCTATTAGAGTGGTTTTTATTATCATGTCTCAAACCGCTTCCCCAGCATACATTAACTTAGGTAGACTTGTAAACCTTCCCCATACTGTCCTAATTTTTAAGGGAACCATAGATAATAACTTTGTTGAACCACGTCTAAGACCTTGGATTGAGTATCTAGAACAACATTTCTTACGCGAAAACATCACCGATGATGATATAAAGATTAGGGAAGCTAAAAGGTTTATCGACCATAAAATGGGGAATGCCCATGATACAGTTACCTACGTCCCAGCCATTAGCGAAGCTACAACGTGGGACAATTTTAAACAAAATTGATTAGAATTTTTTAAAGAAATAACACTTGCACAACCCTCAGCCACGTTAGAAGCTGTCTTCCAAGCTAAATGGAAGAAAGAAGAACACGAAGATTTAAATAATTTTATTACACGAACACATAAACTCGTAGGAGAAGCCCTCCGAGCCGCAGAAAATGCATGTGACATTACATTCACTTCAAAACAAAGAAACCTAATAGTAGTAGCATCCATTTACCAAAACCTACCCGTAGCACCCAAAAAGAAATTTCAAGAGTGTCTAAATATTGACAAACCAGTAAGTGTAGCCATAAATAAAACACGGGAACATTACCCAGATTTAGCAAGCCAGAACTATCGAAAGGGTAGAGAGATCCCCATACACTACTTTCAACAGCAACAACAACAACACCATCAACAACAACAACCCTATAAATCGAGGCCGATGCAGGGAACACCACCTCAGCAACAAGCCCCACAACCCAGAATGCACGCCCTTCTCCTTAGTGTTTTAATTGTGATACCTTTGGGCACATGATAAGTCAATGCAGTTATCCTCCTTATTGCTCCCACTGTCATGAACATGGTCATCACCGTGGCGACCGATAAAAATGTGCTGACAAAGCCCCTGCAGCGTATAGGCCTCACTTCCAGAGATCAAATCACCAACGTTCCAAAAAGCCCTCCAATTCTCAGAAACCAGTCAATTCCCAGCCTCAACCGAACTACAAACCAAGTAGATCATGACCACAGGGTCAACCATTCTATTACCCGATGTACAGACGGGTCTGGGTCATAATCCCGACTGCCATAATCCTGAAAGCCATAAGCCCGAGCGCCAAAATCCCGGAGGCCAAAACCCTGACAAGCGATAATCCCGACAAGTCGAAATTCCGACAAGATAATAGTTTATATTTAATATTTACTTATAGCTTAAAATAATAAAAACTAAAAGAAAAAATGCAACCTAACCTAACCTAACCTAACCTAACCTAAGCTAACTAGCTGCATTTGCATATGGAGCGTGATTGTGATCCACAAATTTTTTAAGGTGATGTTGTCCATTTAAAAGTTTTGTTATTGCTCTACCTTTGCAATTAAGTGATTTTTGTTTTTCACAGCACCAGTAATAATCGACTTCCCGACTTTTATCCTTCACCATTAAATAACCGCGTGCGTTAACTTTGTTATTGCCTTTTTGAAAAGGAACAATTTCACAAATTTCTTCCATGTCGTTCTAGGGGTGAAGTTACACTGATAATTTTTAGTTTACTCGCGGTTTTACCTTTGCTTTGAGGTAGTTTAACTTTGCTTCCAGGTGGGAGCAGATCAATTCACTCGCACTCATCTTAGTTCGTGATTTTTAACTATCGGGATTTTGGCCTGTAAGGATTACGACGTTCAGGATTTTGGCCTGTCCGGATTTTGGCCTGTCAGGATTTTGGCCTGTCGGGATTTTGGCCTGTCGGTATTACGGCCTTCGGGCTTATGGTTTTCTAGATTATGACTTTCGGGATTCTGTCCGGGTTCCGTACAGACCCCAATATAATCAGCAAGGTCGGATGGTCCGGTACGCAGACGTACCCGTTGAAGAATCAGTTCCCCAGGGTACACTTTTCAAGAAGACCTTCCAGTGTATGGTGATCCCGTAGAATATGACTCGGATCCTCCCATAGAAGTCAGATCAAGTTCTTTTTTAGATCCCACTTTGGAGGCAGTAGTTCAACCTCCTACCTCCTAAATAGCAATAATGAATCCAAATACACACACAAACTACCCATCAGGATAATCGGTGCGAACCTACCAGATTTAATAATAAATTGCAGCACAGATAACCGAGATTTAACTGCTCTCCTGGATACAGGAGCACATGCGACATTAATTAAGAAACAATGTGCAGATGAGTTATTAGAGAGTACAGATTATAAATATGAAATTAAAGCACCTTCCTGCTAACTCAGAAGAGTTACAGCCACACCCATACCTACATATGGAGGAATCGAATTATATTTAGAAGTTGGTAACGCGGTAAATTCCGCAAAATGTTGTATTGTGGACGCAGTCGCCATCTTTCAGACAGATATCTTACTAGGTATGGATTTCTTCAACCGGAATCAATGGGAAATTTACCAAGCCAGAAAATTAATTAAGTGTAGAAATAGGACACACCCTCTCCATGAGAATAATAGGCAGCTTAATGCTAACAGAATCAGTTTAGTTCGGATTTCCGAAAGAAATAGGAAACCCACTCCAGTTCATAGCAGTTCAAGTCAGTCGGTTGCATCCAGAGGGACAACCGCCCCAGAAATCAGCCGCCAGAGTAATCACTTCCAGTTGTTGAATCCAGTAGGAACAACACAGTCAGTTTCCAGTCAGTCAGCTTTCAGACAGCCAGTTTCCAGTCAGTCAGTTTCCAGTCAGTCAGTTTCCATTGAGCCAGTTTCGAGTCAGTAATTTTCCAGTCAGTTATTTTCCAGTCAGCCAGTTTCAGTTAACTCAGCAGTTTGAGATTCGAAATCCAACTGAAACGATTTTTCAGCCAATAAGGCAAATTTTAATCGCCGAACCAGAGTCAGATTCACAACTTTTCATATGCCCTGCAGAGCATATAACAGTATCACCTTATGAGAAGATTTGTTTCCTAGCAAGAGTAGTAAACGGTAAAGGAAAACTATTAGAGTCAGGTCGTACTCTTATTACAGAGAAAAGTAATTTCAAGAGGGATTTTCTTATTGCCTTAGAGTTAAACCCTTCAACCTTGAAAGAAGATTATAAGAAATATCTGGAGCACTCCCTTCAGGAGTCACCAGCCTTACAGGATCCCAAACTACTGGAATCACTTCTCGATTTCCTGATAAGAAATAGAGATGTGATTGCCCTAAAAGGAGATCTCTGGGCCGAACTAATTTGGTCCCCTTCGAAATCAAGTTGGAACCCAATTCCAAACCCATTTTCATTCCTCCCTATGGGGTTCCACATTCCCAATTAGTATCTACTGAGGAACACATCAAGGACATGTTGGAGCAGGATGTCATTCAGCCTTCAGCTAGTCCCTGGTCTGCTCCTATGATTCTTGTTTCCAAAAAGGATGGAACATCTCGCCCTTGTATAGATTTTAGACGCCTAAACCACATTACCATCCCAGACCGTTTCCCTATTCCAAACATGCAGGAAACAATTCTGAACGTAGGGAGAGCTAACTTCTTTTCATCCCTCGATTTATCATCCAGTTATTGGCAAATGGATGTCAGTCCCGAATCTCGGGCATTGACTGCTTTCTCCACTGACCGAGGAGTCTGAAATGGGCCTGCTAATTTCTCTAGGTTGATGGATATAGTCCTTTCCGACCTATTAGGTGTTGAAGCTCTCGTCTATCTTGAGGATATAGTTCGGATATAAAAACACACTTTCAATGTCTTCAGAATGTGCTATCACGTTTGAGAAAATGAGAAAAGCACACCTTAAACTGAAACTTGCAAAGTGCAACTTTTTACAAGAATCTTTGGTATACCTAGGATTTCTAGTATCATCCACTGGAATTAAACTTGATCCAGCCAAACTTGAAGCACTGGAAAGGTACCCTGTACCTAAAACCATCAACGACGTTCGTGAATTTATTGGATTTGTCGGATTCTATCGAAATTTTATCCCCCAATTTTCAAACATTGCTAAACCCATTACCAATTTGTTCCAGAAAATGCTAAATTTAATTGGGAATCTGATCACCAACATGCCCTTGACACTTTAATCTGTAAACTAACCTGTCATCCCATCCTCCAATATCCCGATTACACCAAACCCTTTGTCATAGCCACGGATGCTTCCTCCTATGGACTAGGAGCCGTCCTATTACAGGACGTAGATGGTGTGAAATTACCCATTGCTTATGCCAGTCAGCTTCTCTCTGGACTCAACGGAATTATTCCACTATGGATCGAGAGGCCCTAGCGGTATTTTGTGCTTTGAAAAAATTCCGAAATATCGTCTATGGCTACGATGTAACCGTTAAAACTGACCATAAGCCACTCACGTGTCTCTTCAAGGACAAGATACTTGAAGGACGGTTACGAGTAGCTAGGCTCTGTTGATTCAGG
Source organism: Bathynomus jamesi (assembly GCA_023014485.1). Taxonomy (NCBI): domain Eukaryota; kingdom Metazoa; phylum Arthropoda; class Malacostraca; order Isopoda; family Cirolanidae; genus Bathynomus; species Bathynomus jamesi. Next base: position 131,799 of record JAJOZX010005606.1, read on the forward strand.
ACTTTGCGGCAAACATCGTATACAAACCGGGAAAACTTCAAGTTATTCCACACGGATTGTCGAGACTCAAGCCCAACACCCAAGTGAATAAGATAGAAACCCTTTCTGTTCGACTACGAATGTCTGCAATACTCCCAACAACAGGACCAACACACCCAGGCTTGCTCGCCTGGAGCAAAAGAAACAATTGAAGGTAAAAGAACAGTAAAACCTAAAAGATTGGCTCGTACATAGATGGGACTAAATTGTTAAGCCTACCAAGAAATAAGATTTTTTGAAATCAGAATTTTGCCTACTATTGTTAATTTTAACCTTGTTTGGTACAGGTATATAGATGATATTTTATGCCTTTGGTCTAATAATTTGGATGTTGACTTATTTCTTGGTAGATCAATAATTTAGTTCATCTATTAAGTTCATGGTTGAAAAATAAAATGATGGCAGCTTATCTTTTCTGGATCTAAAAATTCGGAGATGCTTTAATCACTTCAAATTTGAAGTTTATCGTAAGCCTACTAATAACAACTCTTATGTGCATTTTTATTCTGACTATCATTCCTCGATTTAATCTTCTATTTTCTCTGCTATGTTTCTTAGAGCATTGAGAGTTGTCAGTCCTAAATTTTTAGATTCCGAGTTATGCAATATCATGAATATTGGTACTAAATTATGTTATCCTATTTCATTTGTAGATAACTGCCTTAGGAAAGCCAAGAATAGGTATTATAATAGTGTAACTGCAAAGAAATTTTAGCGTAAAAATATCCTTAGCCTACCTTACCATGTAAATTTTCAATATCTTCCGACTTTACTTAAATCAATTGGTATCAATGTAGTCTTTAAGTATAATAATACTGTTAAATCACGCCTAATAAAGAATAGCCCAGATAATGTGGTTGGTTGTGTGTATTCGATCGGATGTACACAATGTGACTCAGTATATATAAGCCAAACGAGTAAAACGTTAGACGTTAGGGTAAAACAGCATAAATATGCGTGTAGAACAGCAAATAATTCTAATGCATTGTTTAACCATACGTATAGATGTAATCATAGTATCAAGTGGGATAGTTCTAAAGCGCTCGTTAAAAACAGAGATATAACTGAAAGGAATATTCTAGAATGTATTTATCCATTTTAAAAATAATTTCAATAACAGTGGGGGAATGTATAAAATTGACAATATCCTGTTAAAATATGTTTTGCCTCTAATCAACTCTTGTTAATCATGTGCTAATCTTTTTGTTTTTCTGTCCCGTTGTATATATTTTTGTCATCTCGCCTTCTCCCTTCATTCCCTGACGAGGTGTACTTCTGAATACACGAAAGCCTTGGAATAATTTTTCTTTTTCCTTGTGGGTTTGCATCATTGATTCATTTCACGTGTTTAATTGTGAAATTCATCCCATATATATATATATTGGTTTTCCCGAATCTTACGCCATCGCCTGTAATATGGCGACCAAAAACTGCAGTTTTGTGACACCATACTGACATTTTTGGGGGTTAATAACAACCCCATGCTGGCCGAGCCGAGCAAAAACTTGACGAAAGTGGTGCGCGCATTCTTCTTCGCCAACGCTAGATACGTGAAGGTTATCGATGCAGGCAAAACAGAATGGGAGGCGTTCAAAAACCTTTGAGAGATCTGCTCTACATTCCGCAGTCCAAACTGCAATACATACCACTTCGCGAGTAGAGCTGAAGCATTATTTGCAACGTATAAAATTTTAATTAGATATTCGAAGTTAAATCCCACAAATAATATTTGATTTAACAGTTCTTGCGAATATGATGAAAGTACCAGACTTTTTAAGTAAGACTATTTACTTTTAATTAAAATTATGTATATCTACAGTACACCAGGTCGATTTTGTTAAACTGGATTAATTGCTTGAAAGAGCATTCACTTAACCATTTTGTTCACAAATATTTTTCTTCAAATAAAAAAAATATAAAATTTATTGTTATTCAAAGCCAAATATTTTAGTAACTAATCAATTACATTTCACGGAGCTGTTGAAGAATAGGGACCCCACCTTCTTTAGTTAGCTTTATAAGGCTAACTAACGAAAATATCATGACCTAACCTAACCAATCGTCAAGGGCGTACAGTTAACCTAACGATTGGTTAGGTTAGGTCGTGATATTTTCGTTAGTTAGCCTTATAAGCCTAACTAAAGTAGGCTGGGGTCCCTATTCTTCAATAGCTCCCATTTCACACATTTTGGTTCCTTTCCCAACAACTAAACTAAACCTATAAAATATAAAACCATGCAGAAACATTTGTAGAAAAGCTACATTTCAGTACGCTATAATTAGAGTATATTATTATTTCCGGTAAGAGTTTACTCTGGTACTGGTACTGAAAGAGTTAACCCTTTACTGCACGGAGATCTTTTCCGAGACTGAATAAAATCGTCTGGCGTTAGCCAGATCAAAATCAGTAAAGTGACACTGGGCTGTAAAGGGTTAAATGAAGTTGGAAGCTCAAGGTCAGGTAAACTGCTTGACAAGAAAGTGAACTAGATATGTTAAACTTAAATTTTGCTATTCAAAACAGGGTAATATCTGAGTAATATCTTTCACAGACCGTGTATGGAACAAAGAACTCTTATGGGAAAATTAAATCCACTATAGTCCGAATAAGTAATGGTAAATGGCAAATACTATAGTTTTTTCTTTTTCATGATGTTAGCCCAACGTGAGGAACTGGTCACTCGCAAAAAGGCCCCAAAAATATAGCTTCCCTCACCACCTATCTGCAAAGCAGATAGGATCCAGCTTTGGGACAGGATCTAGGGTTTACAGCTACGCCTAGCCTACTATATTCAGAACCTCAAATATAAGCAAAAGACTCGTTGCATTCACGTCGGATTGAATACATCAAAGAAAAAGGGGTAACTATTGTATTTTTAGCCAAAAAACCAAAACTTAAACCTCAACTGGGAAAATTGAGCGTCCACTTTTCAAGGCACATAACATGTCCGTTTCATGATAGGATTGAACTCAGAATGGTCCCCTAAGATTTTTTATGATACACACAGACCGTGCATGGAACAAGGAATTCTTCTGGAAAATTAAATCCACTGTAGTCCGAATAAGTAGTGGTATATGACAAATACTAGTTTTTCTTTTTCATGATGTTAGCCCAACGTGGGCAACGGGTCACTCGCAAAGAGGCCCCAAACCAGAGGTCCCTCACCAGCTATCTGCTCGACAAGTGACGGAGTACCATAATCATCGTTTCCCTGATCGGTGGATTGGCCGTGGAGGTCCACAAGTCTGGCCACCGAGATCACCAGACCTCACTCCACTAGATTTTTATTTGTGGGGACAAATAAGGCGATGGTGTACAAGCAAAAACTGAACAGAAGAGATGAACTGCTTCGTCGAATTATGATGCTGCAGAACGCATACAGAACGACCCTGACAATGTTGGTGGGGTTACTCGTTCAATGTAACGACGAGTTAGAATGCGTATTCAAGCTGAAGGCTGCCATTTTTAACATTTATTGTAGACTGAGCTGTACATACTTATTATGTGCGAACCACTCTTTACCTTCAAATACTCATAGCTCCATAACCGTTGAGAATCGGCCCCATGTTCATAAAACATTTTTGACTGGGAATGACCTCAAGAATATCTCCTGAAATATTAACATAAAGTCCTGGGACACTCTGTGTATATATAACTTTTTAACTGTCACAATATTCATTATAATACCCAGCCAGCAATACTGATAGTCCAGGCAATCTAGAGCAAAAATAGCTTCAACCTGGGCAAAATTGCTTCAGAAGCTTTCTAAACTGTTTCCAGCTCAGGAACCATTGCAGAATAACATATCCAAAATCCGACAAAATTGGACCTTGGGAACACCCCAAAAATGAAATTCAAAATGGCGGACTGGCAGTTTCCTACGAAATACAATAAATTTTAATTTCGCTTTGTAGAGAGAGTTATGACGTTTTTCTTGATCACTAAAATGTTTTAAAACACATTTTCGTTTCTAAATTAACCTATATGACACTAAAAATTGATTAGGCGGCTAGTATTAAACTATGACGTCACGTAATGTAAATAAAATATACTGTATGGAGTGTATGTGAGAATGGACATTGCTACATCTTTATAAACTTATATTATATACAACTCTTTAATTCCTACTACCCACTATCAAATCTGCGTATTTGTGCTTGTCATTTTCTTTAAAACTGTTATTATGTACTCCTTTTAAATACTGCAACACAGTTTATTAATTTGTGTACGGCTGACTCGGTGTGCGTCCGCCTTCAAGAATGCAGACCCCTGAAGAATTGTGCGTGATTTGTAAGGAGAAATTGGACAGCGGACAGGAAGTGGTTCACATCTCGCAAAAAGGAGCAGATGGTATAAATGCATCCAGCCGCAGCTGTGGAAGCGATGTTGTTGCAACAGCTGGAATAAGTGTTCACGTTGTATGTAGGAAAAGGTTTACGGATAAAAAGACCATTGAAATAAAGAAGCGACAGACCGCAGCCGAGGCAATACCAAGGAAAAGTGCTCGTTTTTGAATACGCATTTTCCAGTGCTACTCACTGTTTGTTTTGTGATACCTTTGTGGACTTTTTTCCAAACACAAACCAAAATCAGAGCATGTCAAAATAAGAACTACAGAGTTCTCCGAAACCATAAAAAGGTGCTGTGAAAGCCGCTGCGATGAATGGTCGTTTAATGTAAAAGGCCGTCTGGAGTATTATTTTCGTGATCTTCCTGCTGCAGATTGTGTCTACCATCACACCTGCAGCGTAAATTTTCGAAGTGGAAAAAACATTCCTCTCGCATACTCCTCCGACGATCATGATTCGAAGAAAGGGAGACCAACTAATGAAGAGCAACACCAAGCATTCCTTCAGACCTGTGCTTACCTGGAAGAGAATGATGATGAACAACTGTTGATTGGAGACCTAATTTCCAAAATGGAGGAATATCTTCAAGGAAGTCAGAGCTCTGTCTACGAACGCAGGCACATGAAGAGAAAGCTTTTAGAACGTTACGGAGACAAGATCATAATATCAGGTGAAAGTGGGAAGGCAGATGTAGTAACACTACGAGAGACAGCTAATGAAATTCTTATAGATTATCACAAAAAGTCGAAAGAATGTGATATAGATATAGAGCTACAGAAGATTTACCTAGTAGAAGCTGCTGCAAAAATAATCAGAAGTGATATCAAGTCTGTCGACTCGCCTAGAAAAGATGTGTATCCATCTCCAAATGACATCACTGCAGAAAGTGCTCTTGATTACATTCCCAACAGTCTGAAATTGCTATTATCAAAGCATTTGCGGGACAGGATGCTTCAAGAAAAATAGGTGCAATTGGGCAGAGCATTATGCAAGCAACCCGTCCTAGAGGATTACTATGTCCACTACAGATCGGTTTGTCGGTTCAGCTACACCACAACTTTAGGTCAAGGTACCTTATTGACGTTCTCCATCAGCTGGGTTACTGTTCGTCGTATGCAGAAGTAACAAGATTCGAAAGAAACGCGGCGCTGGCAAGTGGGTCTGGCTCTTTTACTGTTGATGAAAACACTGCAGTCCTTCTAGCAGCAGATAACGTCGATCATGATGTCTGCACTTTGGATGGGAAGAATACCTTTCATGGAATGGGTATGATTGCCGCAATAACTCCGAAGATCAAGATCCACCCTTCTATTCACAGGCGTAATGTTGGTGACAATGACATTAAGAAGATTGCAACCGTTGACATTAGGGAATATAGACACGCGAGAAGCATGTTGAGGGACATCTCATTCCGCGAACTTCCAGTACCCACTGCCACCATAAGTCGACTTAGTCTTCTCTGGCAGATATCTTCAGCAGAAAGATCAGGTCCAAGTTGGTCCGGAACAATGCAGGCAATTCACGGTGGATCAAGTGTCTCACATCCAGGTGTGGCGTCGATCACGTTCCTTCCCATCATAGATATGTCGCCAACTGACATGACCTGCATATTTTCGACATTACTATATTTGAGCAAGATAGCACGCGATCAAAAAGTCCCATGCATTATTACCTTTGATCAGCCTTTGTTCTGGAAAGCTTCCCAAATCATCAATGAACAGAGAGACCTGCAGGACATTGTTTTAATGCTGGGATCATTTCACACTCTGATGAATCTTTTGGGAGCAGTCGGTACTCTTATGAATGGTTCAGGATTGTCTGAAGTACTTCAAGAAATATACGGACCAAATGCCGTGCAACACATGATGTCTGGAAAAGCTGTTTCAAGAGCGATACGTGGTCATATGATAGTAGATGCAGCTCTTAGTACCTTACTAGTCGCAGACGTTTTCCCTCGTAATGAAGATGGAACTCCTCATGACCTCCATAAGGAAGCTTGTGACCTGCTCGACGATGTTATGACCGCCAAACAATCAGTTGAGGATGTGGAATCTTCGAATGCATTGTCTCAGATTGCTACCACTTTGGATGCGAAGAAAACTGACCTACAATCTACTTCGCAAACAAGTCAACTCTGGTTGGAATATCAGCGAATGATCAACATTGCACGTTCCTTGATAACAGCAGACAGAACCGGCTCGTGGGATTTGCACTTGCAAGCTATGCTGGATACCATCCCCATAATTGCAGCAGCCGGACATCACAATTACCTGAAATCGATATACCTGTACCTGCAGAAAATGTTAAGTTTGCCTTCTGAAATCCAGCCGTTAACAAAATGTTCCAGGAAGGTAAGTTTGTGGTAAGAAGAAGCGACAGATTATGGGCCGGACTCGGCACAGACCTGGTGATAGAACATGTACTAATGCGTTCCCTGAAAAGCAGAGGGGACTGACACGCGGAAGTGGATTTACAGACATCCAAAGGACAACGTGGCTCTTTTCTATACCTCTGTGTTCCACTTATAACTTAGCAATGCAGGAATACACCAGAGTTTTGTTGGAAAGTAGTGAACAGCACAAGGAAATGAGGGGAAGTAGACAAATCAGGGACAGTAATGACATGAAGAAAGTACTTGAACGTCTGGAATCCTTATCCCCATTCCATTCTACCTCGGGTCTCTGCAACATTGTAACAGGGCTAACTGCTGATCCTGGAGTTAACGTTCATCAATTGCATTCAATCGGTACGAACATTGTCGTAAAAAATGATTGGGAAACAAGCCTTTACATATTCTGCCAAAAGATCTGACAAAGTGAAAACACTAGGATCTGCTTCTGCCGTTGTGATCACTGATGCTTCAGATATAGAAGTAGATCCTGCACTACTGTTTCAGAGAATGATGACTGTTGCCACTGGCGGAGACATGAATCTTGAAGATGTCATGTGTTACGAACTGTGTGCATATCCTCCTGCATTGTTCGAATCACGAAGTATCTTGAGGAAACCCGATAAGTCTCAGCTAGCTCATGCAATAATCAAATACACTGACACTTTACGCATGGAAGAAGTTCAAGAAATTCAGTGCACAGACCAGTACGTATTGGATGGTGGATCTCTACTACATCGTGTTTCCTGGCGTCAAGATGAAACATATGACAGCATCGCCAACTCATATGCCGATTTCACTCTGAAAACATATGGAAAAACAATCATTGTTTTTGATGGCTATAGCAGCTCTCCTACGATCAAGGACATGACCCACAGAAGACGCAGCACCAAGACAAGCAGAAATGTGAATCTCAGTCCAAGCATGAAGTTTGTTGGCCAGAAGGAACACTTCTTGGCTAATGAAAACAACAAGCAAGCATTTATTTCCTCGTAGGTGAGATGTTGAAGAAGCACGGGTGTACTGTTCACAACGCAGATGGGGATGCTGATGTGGACATCGTTCGTGCAGCAGTTTCCTCATCAGAAAATGCAACTACAACAGTAATAGGGGAAGACACCGACTTGCTGATTCTCCTTCTGTACCATGCCAAGGACAGTGGTTTCAAGTTGTACTATCGCAGCGATATAAGACGAGGACCATCTCCTAATCCTGTGTATGATATTCTCAGCATTCAATCATTGTTAGGCAATGACATCTGCAAATATCTCCTGTTTGTGCATGCTTTCACGGGCTGTGATAGCACATCCAGAATTTTTTCGATCGGTAAAGCCAAAGCATTCGACACACTGATGAAGGTGGCTGAACTCCGTTCAGTTGCAAATACATTCTGTTCTGATTGTTGCCAACACTCTGACATTGAAGCCGCTGGAAGAAAGGCAATGCTTCTGTTGTATGGCTGCAAAACACTTGAATCCACTAACGCACTACGTCATCGAATGTTAGTTGAAAAGGTAGCTACAGCTAAATCTTTTGTTACACCCGAACGTTTGCCACCTACCGATGCGTCCACAAGTACCACAGCTTTCGCACATACTTTCAAATACTAATCTGGAAGTCTACAGAAGAGAAGATCGATGCAGAACAGTGGGGTTGGTATGTAAAGAATAATTCCTACTACCCTACAGCCTGCGACAAGCCACCAGCTCCAAATTATCTACTCAACATGATCCGCTGCTCCTGCAAGACGAAATGTGCTACTTCAAGATGTGGATGCAAGCGTAATGGAATGCCCTGTTCAGCCGCTTGTGGCGAGTGCCAAATCAGTGGTTGCGATAACAACCCAAGTACCGGTAATCTATCCGATGATAGTGATGAAGAGGATTAATTTCTGTATGTTTGTGACCAGGTATCACTTCTTCTGTAATGAACATAACTTGAAACTGGGAAAAAAATAATTGTTGTATTATTGATTATAAAAATCTGTAAAAAGCTATATAACATTATATTTGCGTAATAACTGGTTGTGTTGTATATTGTTGAATTATTTAAAACATTACAACTGAAAGAAAAAGCATCAAATGTATCTCTATAAATAAAAGCGTAAATTATATATATATTTTTTTTCGTAGGAAACATCCAGTCCGCCATTTTGAATTTCATTTTTGGGGTGTTCCCGGAGTCCAATTTTGTCGGATTTTGGATATGTTATTCGGCAATGGTTCCTGAGCTGGAAACAGTTTAGAAAGCTTCTGAAGCAATTTTGCCCAGGTCTAACTACAAATTGCCTGGACTATGAGGGTAAATCATAGAAAACAGACTTCCCGCAACCCTCAGTACATAGAAATATTATCTTCTTTTGTCTTAAATCACAAAAAAAAGAACTTCTGAAGACCATTCCTTCTATCTAAAGAAGTTACGTATCATTAAAAGAAATTATTATATCATGAGCCAAGAAGCTTTGATACCCAAAAGAAGAAAAACTTCCCCTAGAATGCACCCTCAAAAAAAAGTTATAAGTTCTAAATTCAGAAGGTTTTATTTTGAGTGATATTTATTTGATTTTTTAAGATAATTTTTTTTCAGGCGTTATTGCAGGTTATAGATAGATGGTTCTCTGGGCCCTAAAAAAAAAAATATATATGCTGCAAATCCACAAGGAAAAAGAAAAACGATTCCAAGGCCTTTCGTGTATTCAAAGCTACACCTCGTCAGGGAATGAAGTTAAAAGGCGAGAAGCCCATATATATATACAATGTACAGGAAAAACAAAACAATTAGCACATACTTAACAAGGGTTAATGAGAGGCAAAAGAAATTTTAACATGATATCGTCAATTTTATAAGTCCCCGAGCTGTTATTGAAATTGTTTTTAAAATGAATAAATGCACATTCTAGAATATTTCGTTCTATTATATCTCTGTTTTTAACAAGCGCTTTAGAACTATCCCACTTGATGCTATGGTTACATCTATACATATGGTTAAATAAAGCATTGGAAGTACTAGCTGTTCTACAAGCATATTTATGCTGTTTTACCCTAATATCTAACGTTTTACCGGTTTGGCCTATATATACTGAGTTACATTGTGTACATCCGATCGAATACACACAACCAACAACATTATCAGGGCTATTCTTTATTAGGCGTGATTTAACAGTATTATTATACTTAAAGATTACAGTAATGCCAATTGCTTTAAGTACAGTTGGAAGGTATTGAAAATTAACATGGTAAGGTAGGCTAAGGATATTTTTACGCTGAAATTCCTTTACAATTACATTATTATAATACCTATTCTTGGCTTTCTTAAGACAGTTATCTAAAAATGAAATAGGATAACATAATTTAGTACCAATATTCATGATATTGCATAACTCGGAATCTAAAAATTCAGGACTGACAACTCTCAATGCTCGAAGAAACATAGCAGAGAAAATAGAGGATTTAATCGAAGGATGATGGTCAGAATAAAAATGCACGTAAGCTTCGATGTATGCTCGCTATTCACAAAAGTCCCTGTTGATGACCTACTTGATTTCTTAAAAGATAAGATTTCTGAATATTCTTTCCCTGTTCAACACAACACTCTTATTGAGTTAATTAAGCTGTGTGTCAAAGATTGTAAATTTCAGTTTGAAAATAAGTTTTATGTTATGTCGTTTGGATTGGCTATGGGAAATCCCCTTTCACCTGTACTAGCTAATTTATATATGGAATTTTTTGAAAGTAGAATTTTGCCTACGATTGTTAATTTTAACCTGGTTTGGTACAGGTATATAAATGATATTTTATGCCTTTGGCCTAATAATTTGGATGTGCACTTATTTCTTGGTAGCTCAACAATTTAGCCCCATCTATTAAGTTTACAGTTGAAAAAGAAAATGAGGGAAGCCTATCTTTTCTTGATCTAAAAATTTGGAGATGCTCTAATCAGTTCAAATATGAAGTCTACCGTAAGCCTACTAATAATAACTCTTACGTGCATTTTTATTCTGACCATCATCCTTCGATTAAATCCTCTATTTTCTCTGCTATGTTTCTTCGAGCATTGAGAGTTGTCAGTCCTGAATTTTTAGATTCCGAGTTATGCAATATCATGAATATTGGTACTAAATTATGTTATCCTATTTCATTTTTAGATAACTGTCTTAAGAAAGCCAAGAATAGGTATTATAATAATGTAATTGTAAAGGAATTTCAGCGTAAAAATATCCTTAGCCTACCTTACCATGTTAATTTTCAATACCTTCCAACTGTACTTAAAGCAATTGGCATTAATGTAATCTTTAAGTATAATAATACTGTTAAATCACGCCTAATAAAGAATAGCCCTGATAATGTTGTTGGTTGTGTGTATTCGATCGGATGTACACAATGTAACTCAGTATATATAGGCCAAACCGGTAAAACGTTAAATATTAGGGTAAAACAGCATTAATATGCTTGTAGAACAGCTAGTACTTCCAATGCTTTATTTAACCATATGTATAGATGTAACCATAGCATCAAGTGGGATAGTTCTAAAGCGCTTGTTAAAAACAGAGATATAATAGAACGAAATATTCTAGAATGTGCATTTATTCATTTTAAAAACAATTTCAATAACAGCTCGGGGACTTATAAAATTGACGATATCATGTTAAAATTTCTTTTGCCTCTCATTAACCCTTGTTAAGTATGTGCTAATTGTTTTGTTTTTCCTGTACGTTGTATATATATATGGGCTTCACGCCTTTTAACTTCATTCCCTGACGAGGTGTAGCTTTGAATACACGAAAGGCCTTGGAATCGTTTTCTTTTTCCTTGTGGGTTTGCAGCATTCATTCATTTCACGTGTTTTATTGTGAAATTCATCCCATATATATATATATTATTATACCTGAAACGTTTTAGACATTTAAAAAATGAAATACTCGAATTATTATTTAAAATGTTTCATAAATCATTATTGGAAGTTTAAATTCACGCAATTTTCAGGGCAAGTCTAAATAAATATAATATTTTGCCTTTATATAAAAGTCGTTCCTAAAGTTTCATTTTGAATAAACGGTTCATCTTTAAGTTTCCGTATGTGTAACCATATGAGTATGTTAGAGAGAACAGAGTGTCAAACGATTGAGAATTGAATCTGATTGCCCCTCAAACTAGATATTGAGGGGAAAGTTAGTTCAAGTTCTTAAATTCTAAAGTAAATACTCTCGATTACGAGAAGTTCAATTAAGGGAGTAAAGCTGCAATGAATGATAGATTTATTGAAGCACGCATTTGGGGTACGAGGTTCATTCAATAAATTCGCGGAATCATCATTACTGTGTTTTTAATGAATCGTTTCCGCGAATTTATTGACTGGACTCGTATAAGGACTTCATCAGCATGGGCGGATCTAGGAGGGGGGGGGGGTCCGGATCCCCCCTCAATATCTTAAGGTGCCCTTTTTTCAGCCGCTACAAATAAAAGACAGGTAGGTATGTTTACTGAAAAGCCATTAATATTCTGGTCCGTTTGGTCAGACGTGCTCTGTGGAGGGTGCAGCCATATCACTTACGGTAGCATCTTCATCTAATATTGTTAGTTATTAATTTAACTTGCAAGACGGTTGAAATTGTGATTTTCATTATGTCTATTTGAATAAGATTGATATCTAATAAAACAATAAAATTGGTACTGCACTCGCTCATTGAACCAAGTGATTATTCAAAAAAATATATACTGTTGTGCCCTTTTTGTTATATAGGGAATGCCCTTTTTTTTCTCTGGACCCCCTCTCACTGAAATGTCTGGATCCGCCCCTGATCAAATGCTCTTATGAATTAATTTTTCATTGTGGCTTTATTCTCTCTTTTTAAATATTATAAGAAACAGTGACTTTAAAATTAGGGATAAAAGGTTTGAAAGAAACAAAATGATAAATGAAATAACCTTCCTTCGCGATAAATAGAATAACCTTCCTTCGCTATAAATGAAATAACCTTCCTTCGCGATAAATGGAAAAACCTTCCCTCACGATAAATGGAATAACCTTCCCTCACGATAAATATAATAACCTTCCTTCGCTATAAATGGAATAACCTTCCTTCGCTATAAATGGAATAACCTTCCTTCGCGATAAATGGAATAACCTTCCCACGCGATTCATATCAAGTTCCTTGTTTAATACAGTATGTTATTCTGAAAACAAAACTATGGCTTAACTATTGGTTTTTATTTTATTTGTTAATGAAAGGAAGGTTAAATACAATTTTTAATGAGTGTAAATTATGGAATAGCCAATGTTCTTTATGGAGAAAAAGTGGTATAAGACGCTTAACAGGTGGAGATTCAAATTACTGAGAGTTTTCAAACAGTATCCCACAGGGATGGAACCTTTGAAAGGAAAGGTATACAATTTGGAGATAAAATTTAAAAGAGAGCTATCCTACTAGGTTCTTTAACATTATTTCTTAAAGTAGAAGTAGTTATGTTCTTTTTGTTCTTTAAATTTAGTAGGATTTTGTGGCCGGATGTATTGGTTACCGTCAGTACGAAAGTGCTTTGGAAATGCAACTTTTGAAAAAACTTGTGAGGAAGACTTCTTATCTGAGGTAGAGTTTGGGATAAATGTAGGTGGCACCACTCGGGTTTGGTTTCAGAGAACTCTGAGTTCTTAGACGATAATTTTTTAGAAATTTTTATTTATTTATTTATTTCACTGACGGTTATTTTCGGGGGTCAAAACCTACGAATTATTATGTTTAGTTTGTGGGAAGCAACTCTCTAATCCCCTTCTCTCTTTCGCTCTCCCCTAACTTTGGGCCAATATGTAAAGTTGTAAAGAATCTGCTTACGAGGAGAATTAATTAGAATAGCATAAAAGTAGCAATATTCATTTTTGCCTCGTAAATATAACAGGAAACACTGACCTTCTCTGCTTACAGAACAGTGACATTTCTCATATGATGTCACATTAGTAAGCACGGAAAATCTTATGGGAACTTTCGAGAGTCCAAACCTCCAAACAATACATGTTCACTTTAGGGGGAAACTATTTGGGGACGCACTGAAGAACTTTAGGCTAATTGTTATGAAAATATTATTACTGTATTAATTTCTTAATTAGATAAGAGTTGTACACATATTAATGTACAGTATACATGTGAAGAGATAATTTCCAAAAGGCACTAAGTCCATAAAACCACTTTCTATGATATTGGCACATTTTATATTTTTTTACTATAGTCTGTCCTTAAAGTAGTTTTTTTCACATTAATGTTGGGAGTGAATGCTATTAAGCAAAAGAAGGTGTCTGAATAAAATATAGTACACATGGTTAATTTGTAAATACGTTTTTTGTTTGAAAATTGGTGGTGGACTTAGCACCTTTCGGAACACAATCAAAGACATGTTGTCCAAAAGACTTCCGGATTACACCGAAACAAACACAAAAAAACAGTCGTACAAAACCAGTATTATTTATTTCAATATCTCTACCAGTTCAAGCAATCATATAAAATTATATCAAGCCAAAATGTCATCCTGACGATGAGCCACACGCCACTGTTGAGCCAATGCCATGCCATGCGTGTGTTGGACTCATCATGCATAGTATTCACCACACATCCTCATTTATCTCTCACTGTAGATGTAAGTACACATAATTATACTAACATTGTAGTTTATAGAGTGCGCTGTTGGTGGATTTGTGGATTTAGATCCTTTTGGAAACAAAGTGAATTGGATGTTGGACCTTTTGGAAACAAAGCCATATTATTATGTCCGTTATGAAAGGGATATAATACCTTTTGAAACTAATCGATAACACACCTTGATGCACATTGGCATGAACTGTTTTTTAGTGGTACAAATTCAACTTTGACCAAAAATGGACTTAGCACCTTTTGGAAATGAGCTCTTCATATATTGAAATGTGCAGTGATTCAAATTACCTTTCTTCATGTTTCTTTGGTCTGAAGCGCGTATTTCCTCTCAAGTGTGTGGTTTTGTGTGGTTAGATTATTCATTATAATTTTAACTTGACAGTCGCAAACACAAGTGAAAAAACACAGGACACACAATGCTGTGTTCTGGTGATGAATCATACCCACTGGCATAATAATGTTGATTCTTCTTCTAGGTTCATTGGGAGCAGACGGTTCTCCTCTCAAATACAACTTGAGTCCAGCCTCACTGCAAAGGATTTTTAAGTAATACTGTGTAACAAAAATTTTGAGATTTTCTGTTTATCTCTTTTTTTTTAGTGTTTCTTTATGAATTTAGGTGTGCTGATTACGAAAATGATATTGGTTTCTTTGTTGCATCCCTTGATTTTTCACTAAACCAAAAATAAGAGTTTGCATGTAAATATATTTATGCTATATTTTAATTTATTATGAAAGTTTTAGCATGATAAAGAGAAAAAAATCCATTTATCAAATTAAGTCAGTACATCATCTTAGAACAGCAATTATTTAATTAAAACACCATGTCTCATGTATTATGACATATTAATTGGGTCATTTAGAAATGATTTTTTGATCGGTTTTTTTCTTTCGTGATCACTATCATTACTTCGAAGCAAACACCAGATGTAGTCACTCATTATGGCTGTATTCCACCTTCCCTGATACCTCTTCTCCATAGTTTGAATATCCTGATGGAACCATTCACCATGTTCTTTACTCACGCTACCTAAATTTGCTCTGAAAAAGTCCGAGTGAGAATGTAAATAGTGAAGCGTCAGTGACATTCTACAGCCCAGTCTTTTAAAATTTTCAATCAAATTTTCAATAAGCCCTTTGTAGTTTTCACTTTTGGTATTTCCCAGAAACCCATGTACTATAAGCCGAAATGCTTGCCATGCATTCTTTACAACAGCAGTCACTTTGTCTTCTAACTCTTTGCTTGCCTTACTTGTGGTCCAACAATATCCCTCCTTTGACTTTGGCTTCAGACAGTTTTGGGAACATTGAGCATATATGTTGGGAAGACATCACCACGAGTATCCAAGGCTTTCACAAATTGTTTCGCAAGCCCTAGTTTAATATGTAAAGGTGGCAGTAAGACCTTGTTTAAATGCTCTCTGGCAGGCCATTCTCTTCTCACATAGTGTTGGCCTGTTGCTCTGCTGTCCCATAAACAAAGGAAGCATGAAAACTTTGTATATCCGCCTTGCAATCCAAGTAGGAAACCCAGCATTTTAAAGTTTCCAGAGATATCCCATTTGTATCTTTTATAGTTGATCTTCTCCAGTAAATGCTTTACGTTTTCATAGTCTTCTTTTAGGTGAACTGAGTGAGCTACAGGAAATGATGAATATTTATTGCCATTGTGTAGCAAAACAGCCTTCAAACTTCTTGTTAAAGAGTCTATGAACAGTCGTCACTCTGTTGGATTTAGTTCTACACCCATTTCCTCAAAGACCAGCCACATCAGAACAATAACACAAAGACTCATGAACTACGAAGAAATATGCAAAAGTTAAATGTCTTTTCCTGTAGCTTGAAGCCTTGCAGCTAGTATGTAATAAATTCCATTCTTGGAGACGTGATGTTAACAGCTCTGCATTTGACTTAGTAAGACCTAGGTCTCTTACTAAGTTATCTAATTCTTGTTGATTTGGGAAGTGTGGAGACGTACTTGATGATGCTCATTTGAAGTCAATTTCGTCATCCTGCTCACTAGATGATTCCTCTTCTGAAGTTACTTCTAAGGAAGATTGATTGGGAATTGGTAATTCTTCACTGTGTGGAACTTGGGCAATGGAAGATGGTATGCTTGGGTATATTATATTTCTTCGATCTTTAGCGTTCTTGTACTTTGCGATGTACTTGTACTTTGCCATGTACTTGTACTTTGTGATGTTAGTGGGCTCTCTCCAAACTAGAGGAATTGCAAATGGCATAGACTTGTGACTACCATGTAACCACTCTTCCACTGTTGATCGGCAGCTACCACAGCAGAGGTGAGGTGCCCATGATTTGTCTTGGTCACCATAGGCATTCCAAAATAAGTTTCATATGCTAAGTAAAACTTAGTGCTAACAACAATCTTGTGCTTGACCTGGTTTGAACCAATGTAATATCCACAAACATAGCAAAAAAGGTCTGGACAGAACTTACGAGCCCTAGTGCTAGCTATGAAAATCTGAAAAAATTCAATAAGAGTTAAAAATTATTATTAAAACATTGAAATATACATACAATAACAAAAGAAAAGTTTATGTTTATGTTGAAAAATCAACATAAACGATTTTTTGTCGCTCTGTAATTTATTTTAGTATGAACACAAAATGAGCATGGCCATTCGATAGGATGAATATAATGACGAGGGCGTTTAAAAACATAACGGAAATTTGAAAATAACTCGGTTTTATGGTGATAATTAGTTTTACATGTTTTCAATAGTGATTCGGTACAGGAGATAAGTGTACGGATGATGGGAATGCATTCTAAGCCATTATTTCTCAACATGTCTAAATTTGTTTATCTCTTCTTTCTACACTTATTGTCTGTCGGCACTTCTCTCTCTCTCTCTCTCTCTCTCTCTCTCTCTCTTTCTTTCTCTCTCTCTCTCTCTCTCTCCTCTTTTTCCGAAAGAATGTTTTACTACCCAAAAAATGTGAGCATAGTGTAGATGAGATTTTCTTTCTTTTTTCTTTCCTTCAGCTCCGTTTTTATGGGACTACCTAGAGCAAATTTTCCGTTCTTTTTCAGTCTTGAAGTCTAATACTCTTTCTTTCTCTCTCTATTTATATATACATAATTCCTGAAATCAATAAAGACGAAAAACTTTACGAATTTAATTTAATTTTTTCCTTTTCCTGGAGATCGAATGCCGACATCGTAATGTAACGTTGACCACTATATATATATATATGGAGAGAGAGAGAGAGAGAGAGTAAGTTACAAGGACAAGCGGAAACCTCAAAGATCTTTCGGTCCGCTCTGGGGAGTTAAGAGAGAGAGAGAGAGAGACGAGCAAAAATTTGAGCACCTGAACTAATCCTTGAAAGGTTTTTAAGTGTGATACAGCCACAGAAGTGTAAATGCTCGGCCACAATATATATAAAATTAATGCCATATATTTATAAAATATAAAGAGTAAAGAAGAATGAATAGTACAGTACATAAAAATGAAGTGGTTCTTTGTTCTTCAAGACTATAACCAAAAAGTTTAATTACCCTACAAATTAGTAACTCGTAAAACCTCTTTTCGCTGCGATTATTTCAAGAGGACACTTCCTGCATCATTGTATACCAGCTTCCGGATTCGTTCCCTTGGTATCCATATAAATTATTTCTGATAGAATGCCTCGAACTCGGCAAGATTCTTTCGATTTCTTACATGAACCGTTCGGTTCAAATTTCCCGCAAGATGCTCTATGATACTGAGGCCATTTGATGTGAAAGCCATTCGAAAAACTTTTAATTTCTTCTGTTCCAAAAATTTGCACTGTACTTTTGGGCATGTGCTTCGGATCATTATCCCGTTAGAATATCTATGCGCAGCCCATCTTGATCTTCCTCATCGAAGGAAGGTTTTCATCCAAAATCTAGTGATACTTTGCTGAATCCGTTCCATAATCAATTTGAACCAATTTGTTCGTACCTGCAAATGGCACACGAACCCAATTCAAGTAAGGTCGAGTCACTACCGTGCTTCGCTGTAGAGATGATATTCTTTTCATTAGGTGTCTTGTTTTTCTTCCTGTAAGCAAACCTCCTTTGATTGTGTTCGAAAAGTTCAGTTTTTGTTTCATCAAACTAAAGAATCTTTTTCGAAGACTCTTGAGAATCATTAAGATGTTCTTTTGCATACTTAAGACGTGCAGCTTTGTGATGAGGATGCAAAGATGATTTCTTCGCAACCCTTCAGGGTGAATAATTCTCGTGAAGTGTTCTTTGGACAGTTGAAATGTGCACTAAGGTATTTGTTGTTTCGAGCGATGACGAGTTTCTTGGCAGTAATCTGTAGATTCTCAGCGACATCTCAAACAACATATCTTGCAGCTTTTGGAGAAGTTTTTGGGTTGCCTTCTCAATTTTCGTAAGAGTGCAGCAGTACCAAACTACAGTACTTCCATTTCTTTTTAATGTAATGACGCCTACGACGTTTGGAAATTTTCTCGTAGCTCGTGCACGTTGACAAGCTTCCATTTCAAGTCTTTTGAAAGCTTTGTTGAAGAGTCCATTTTTGGTTAGACAATGGATAAGAAATCAATGTTTTCATGAAGCCTGAAATACAAAAGGTGTCTATTATCCAGATATAGCAGGCATCTGTTAGACCGACGTCCATACATCAGATCATTGTCTGGGATGTATGTCCTCATCAGGAGTTGGAAAACTGCTAATGTGAAGGTAAATGAACTCTCAAACGTATATAGACATGCTAGGAAAAGTCTTGAAACCCTCCATCGGCAAATTATTTCTAGCATCGATGAAATCTGACATTCTTTTTGAGGACAATGCTCCATACCCTAACCCTTTCAAACCTACTGCTACGAGACAATGTTTCTGAAAAACCGATATCTGAATTTTGTCTAGTTTAGTGTGCCATGAAATATTTTGACACTTTTTATTACTGAAAATTGAGAATAAAAACTATTTCCTCGCTTCAGAGGAAAAAAAAATTAATGTCCAATCCAAAAGTTGGCTTGCAAAAGAACAAGTGAGATGTCTCGACTGGTCTACTCGGTCTCCAGACCTGAATCCTATATTAAACATTTACAGAAAAAATATTAAAAAACGTTAAAATCTAACAAAAAGGAAAAACAAACAAGGACAGGGCATGATTGGAAGTGACATTTACAAACGTGTAGTAAACAGAATGCCTCAAAAGATAAAAAATAAAAACGAAGGGAAGATGTACGAAATATTAAAATGATATATCTCCAAGTGAAATTCTTGTTTTTAATATTTTTTTTACATTAATTCTTTTCCTTAATCATCTTCTCGCAACTTTGTGGCTCTTCCTTTCTGAATGAGGATAATTTCAGTTTCAGTTTTTGTTGTTCTTATTGTATAATACATACAATAAATGTAAAAGAGAATAATATGTACTAACATGGATGTACATAAACGTATGATAATACAACAGTTAATGGTTTCCTAAACAAACAGCATAGTATGATAATACTATAAAATAATAATAACAATAGTGATAGTAATAATAATAATATAAATAATACAATTTGTTATTCTATGTATACATGTTGATGATATACATCATCTGCAGCAAGAAATATATATATATATATATATACACACACGTGACATACACACGCATGGAAGAGACTGTAGATACCAATCGAACAGGGAAGTACTCCGAGGGTGACGTTAGGCGGGAGACAGAGAGTGCTGGAACTCCCGTTTCTCCTGTTACTGTTCTTCTTAGCTGAGCTTTTTTCTGTGCCTTATCTACCCTGTGAGCGGTCCAGCATATGCTCTCAAACACTCACTTCTCCCTCTATTCTTCACTACACATACATGCATTTTACACACTACACAATCTTTTCAAAATTTATAAAATAATAAAATGAGATCGTGAGCCTCGGAGACCTTGATTTTGGCTCGATCTTCCTTACAAATGGGGGTATTTTTGCAGGCATCGCCCTTGACTCCCCTCTCCTACATAATATATATATAATATATATATATATATATATACTATATATATATGAAGGGGATGATAACGTCTGCTGTTTTAAATTCGTTTATACACGCCTAAACCGCTAAGTTAATCTGCACCAAATTTAGTATACAGGTATACCCCGTTTTTCGCAAGAGTTATGTTCCTCAGACTCATTACGAATAGCGAAATTGCGAATAACGAATCATTTTTTTCCATATAATACATGTTTTATGGGGGATGCGTTCCGGTGGCCATTTTACAGAAGGTAAGATGTTTGGATACGTTCCCATACGGTACATAAAAGCAAGTATAAAACACAAATACAGACTGTATTAGCATAGTAAGTTATGAATAACATCAATAAAAGAATAAACATACCTGTACTGTACTTTTATTTCCTCAAACCACCCCCAGCTGGGATCAAACCACCCCCGACTCGCACTGAAAGTTTCACTACCATTGCTCTCACCTTCACCAACGACTTCCTTCCTCACATCTCGCCACAAAGACCGCGCCTTTTCTTGAATAATGGCCTGCGATACGGGAATGCTGCGCTGCGTTTGGTAGCAGGCGGAATTGTGAATTATTTTTTCCCTTATCTGGCATTGAGAATAACGGAGCTGGGTTTGCGAATAGCGGAATTTGGTGTCAAAAAATATATTACGTATAAGGAAGTTACGAATATCGAAGCTATGAATAATGGGGTATACCTGTACACATTAAGGGAGAACCAGGGAAGGCTTTGTAACATATTCATCCCTCCCATTTTCCCCGGGGATTGTGTTTCGGGAAGTAATCTATACCATAAAAAGGGATTCCTGTCCGTCCGTCCGTCCCTCTGTATTCCGGATTGATTGAAAGATAGTGACATCATAGACATGTCATAAAATGGGCGGAGCTCTAGCGCATGCTTTTCACTCCATGCATTTACAATTTAACAAATGAAATTATAATTATTTTAATTAGACAAAAAGTTGAATTTTTAAAAATCTGTATATATGCTGTCTGTCTGTCTGTCTGTCTGTCTGTGTTTCAGCCTAAAACACGGAAACGGCTCCTCGAGAGAAAAAATTATTAGGTAAAAATTGCTTAAAATTAATCGAAACCTATGGGAAAATTATTGAATGGTCGGTTAATTGAATGCCCAGTTAGGTTAATTGAATGCCCAGTTAGGTCAACTGTCTGCCCTTGACGATTGGTTGGGTTAAGTCGTGATATTTTCGTTAAAAAAAAAAGAAAGCTAAAAGAAACCATATTATATTATTTTTTACTGTACAGGGTAATAACAGCCTTCCGAAGGAACTACCAAAAATATTCCGCCCGTAGACCGGAGTATTTTTGCTACCTGCACGAAGGGCGAGTTCTCTGCTAGCTTATGTAAAGGAGGAACAGGATAGGTGCCAGAATTCTCCCTTGGATCACCCCGTGGCAGATGCATCTTGTCCGTTATGTAAGAGTCTTGTGCTATAAATTGTGTCCTGTTTGTCAAGTATGAGCTGAACTATCTTAAAGGTAGTCCCCTAAGCCGTAATGTTCCAGTTCTTTTAACAGTATATCATGAGTTACTGCATCAAATGCTTTAGCTAGATCAAGTAGGATGAGTAGTGAGGTTTTTTGTCGCTCACTTTGCCACAAAGTTCTTCTAATATATCAGTTACTGCGCCGTCTGTCGTGTGATTTCATAGAAAGCCAAATTGTTGTTTGTGTATTTATTCTGTATTTTAAAATAAATTTTATTGTTTGATTATATATTACTCTCTCGTATAGTTTACTGACGGTTGGAAGGACGATAATGGGTCTGTAGTTTGAGGGGGAAGTTTTATCTCCTGATTTATAAACAGAGCATGCTCTAGCCATATTTTAGGCAGTCTGGGAAGACACCATTTTGAATGGATAGGTTTAGGAACTTTGACAACTTGGGCGCAATTAAGTTCGCGCACTCACTGTAAATTCTGTTTGGGACTATGTTCAGCGTACAATTTTTATTTTTCAGTTGTTTTATGACTGTCATTAAATCGTGTGTCGTAGTAGGGGGTAGGTAGAAAGAGGGTGGGAGGGGGAGGACCTAAGTACGTATCGAAAGACTGCGCAGTGGGTGAGATATTCGAAACGAGATTGGCTCCCACTTCGGTTAAAAACTGGAAGTATTTAAAATATTTGTCGTGTCTTTAATGGCTTCATTATTTATTTATATTTTCTCGAGGGTAAAGGGTTTTATTGGTTTTTTATTAGGCATGATTACTTGGGGGTTGCCTTTGTATTCATCGAATTTATTTTTATAGTAATTAACTTTTGCTTTGAGTACAGTATTAATGAAGGATCAAGTAAAGATAAGCATCCCCAACCTTTTTTAGTTAGCTTTATAAGGCTAACTAACGAAAATATCACGACTTAACCTAACCAATCGTTAGGTCAACTGTACGCCTTGACGATTGGTTAGGTTAGGTCGTGATATTTTCGTTAGTTAGCCTTATAAAGCTAACTAAAAAAGGTTAGGGGTGCTTATCTTTACTTGATCCTTAATGAATTAAGTCTGTTTCGATAGGAAGCGTAAACTTCTTTTGGGAGCGGACCTTCCTTCACATTTTGGCATATTTTATATTTTTGTTTAATGGATGTCTTTAGACCTTGGGTCAACTAGAGGTTGTTGACTCTAACAGTAAGAATATTGTTGTGAATGATGGGACAGGATTCATTAAAAGCAGACCATATATAGTTCCTGAAACTTTTCAAATGTGTTTATATCTGTATATAGATTGTCAGTGAAATCGAAACCTGCTTCACCTAATTTTGTATGAGTTTATTAAACTGATTATTTTCCGTTTTCCTGATTTCAATATTTGTGTACTTTAGTTTATCGTTATTTTGATTGTGACGTAATTAGGGAGGTGGTCATTTATGCCTGAAAGGAGTATCCCTGTGCCATGTATGTATTGGGGTCTATATTTAACCATATGTGATCGATAAACAAGATTTGGTAAGGTCAGTAAACGAGCGTGTTGGTCTGATTACGTAGGTCTTATATCCTTGGCTGATCATTGTGTTCAATAATGACTTGACAGTGCAGTCTGTCCTTATTTTCATTAAATCTATATTAAAATCCTCGAGGGCGAGGATGAAAGGGCGCGAGGTCTTAAGAGATTGATGTCCGATTAGATCCTGCGAAATACTAATATAATAATTTGTGCTTTCGTTACGTGGTCTGTATATTGCACGTATGTTAAGAGTGGTTTTGTCAAAAGTAAGATTGACCGCACATGGTTCGATGTGACGTTCTACCCTATAGAGTGGGTCAATTTTTGTGCATTTTATGGTATTTTTTATGTAAATTCGGATGCCACGTCAATGATAATAATAATAATAATAATAATAATAATAATGTAATAAATAATAATAATAATAAATAATAATAATCAGTCAGGAGGGAGACAAAAACTGCCACAGTACTTACGCTAACCAATGCAGCCGATTGCCTTAACTCCTGAATTATTATTACCAGTGTCACTGGGGTTCGAATCCCTGACTTCACTGACTTCACTTCACACACATACACACACACACACACACCACACACACACACACACATATATATATCTATAGATAGATAGAGAGATAAATAGATACATAGCTAGATATATATATATATATTGTTCGGTGTTTTTACTGCTTATCTCGGTTGGTTATTAATTACCATCTTAATTACACCTATATTTTTAACTAATCGGACATTCTCCCAAATTAAATCCGTTATCTTTAATTACATCTTTCGCTGCTCTCTTCACCTCAAAAAATCGCGCAAAATCTCGTCGCAGATCTTCTGCATTGAAAAACTTCCGAAAAGAATAAATTGCAAACTTCCCTGAAAGTCATTAATTAAAATTTAATGCAATTCTTATTAGACAACGTCTATTCATCAACGCTTTACTCCAAAAAGCTTCGCGAAAACGTTTTTGCTTCACAAGAGAATAGAATCGATTGCGCTCAAAAAAACAAAATGGTAAATTTGGGTCTAAATTTATTTTTTATTCCGTTTTATGTGTATAAAAATGGCTAACTAGATAGATAGGTGAATACCTAGAAAGATAGGTAGATGAATAGATAGATAGATAGATAGAGAGATATAGATAAATAGAGATAAATAGATAGATAGACAGACAGATGAACAGATAGATAGAGAGGTAGATATATAGATGAATAGATAGATAGAGAGATAAATAGATACATAGCTAGATATATAGATAGATAGCTAGATAAATAGATAGATAGATAGATGAATAGATAGATAGATAGATAAATAGATAGATAGATAGATAGATGAATAGATAGATAGATAAATAGATGAATAGATAGATAGATAGAGAGAGAGAGATAGATATTTCGTAAAATAATAACATTATTTTTTACATAGGTAATTTATTAGATTGTGCGACAATTGAGCGAGTAAACATTGAGCGAGTGCACTTTGAGTGACGGAAATTGAGCGAGTACAAATTGAGCGACTTGACGCATTGAAGTGAACGAGTACAAATTGGGCGAGTGAGAAAACTGAGCGACTTGACGTGACACAAATGACATTTAAATTTATTGACATAAATGTGTTCAGTACAAAGACTTAACCTAACCAATCATCAAGGGCGTACAGTTAACCTAACCGGCCATTCAATTGACCTAACCGAGCATTATATATATATATATATATGATCACCTGAAGATCTAATATACATTTTAATTAAATATATGTTTCAAATAAATATTTTTTACAAGGTGAATGTTTATTATTTTTGCGTCAGTTTGCGCTCAGTTTGCACTCGCTCAATTTGTACTCGCTCAATTAGCATAATCGCTCAATACGTCGAGTCGCACAATTTGTACTCGCTCAATTTCCTTCTCTCAAAGTACACTCGCTCAATGTGTATTCGTTAAATTGATGCAGAACGAATTTATTAAGTCTCAAAAATATTAACCGCAAAAAGAAATTGCTAAGAATAAAAATCATCTTAGCCAATCTCCCATTCTCTGAACAAACCATTCTTGTCAGCACATCATCTTTAGCATTATTCAATAACGACTCAGTGTCTTTAATTCTTAATAATATAATTAATGGTCAGTAAGCGTTTATTATTATTATTATTATTATTATTATTATTAGTAGTAGTAGTAGTAGTAGTAGTAATTAATTCTAAATTTCTTAATATCAGCTACAAATGTTGAATGTTTAAAAATAAAATGTTCAACAGGGAGCAGCCACGGCCTTTCACTAACTTAGAATCTATAAAAAAATAAGATTTGTCTGCATTAATTAAGTGAGAAACTAAATATATTTAAAGAATTCCTACATATTCTTAGTACAAAACCAACCCTCAGCTGTTATTGTAGTTCCGCCTTCATTCACTCTAAGCATAGCCAATAAACTATTTCGCCTCACCAGTGGAAACCTACAACCATTCATTTCGAATCTTAAGCAAATTCCGATATGAATATCTCCATCACCCAACATTCATTTAATTGACAGTTCTCCTGCAGTTTGTTTAAACACGCATTTCTATAGAACCTGGGAAGTTAAATTATACATTTATTGTTACCCTGTATTTGTCATCTCGTGTAACTATTTGTATATTTTAACTGTCACCTTATCTTTTTTGTACTTTTACACACTCTCTGTTTTAATATTTTACAATTAATCATGTCATATATTATAATTATGCATTTTTTTTTTATCTCAGTCTATTTTTGTATATATTTTCATTCATTATACGTAATTATTTTTCTTAAATGTGTTCATATTTTTAAATTTTAGCACTGATGATGGCGCTTAATTTTTTCCGAAATGTTTGCCATTAAAACTTCAATATGTCTCGTCTTTTCGTTCTCTTATATATATATATATATATATATATATATATATATATATTAACACCTTTTATAATAGAACCCTCATCTTTTCTCTTGCCAGTAATTCTGGACTTCCTTTTCTTCGATGATTCGGATAAAACTATATTCGTTCACCTTATCAGATTCAGTGGAAGGTCCACTAGTTTCATTTCTAGCAAGCGGCGCACCCCAAAACCTTCATTCCACTTCCCGTAGAAGACATAGCACTCCGTCTCAGCATGCTCGCATAGGAGACATTCCCAGGCAGGGAATCCGAGTCACAATTCACAAAAAGTGAATAATGATCTACATTATTAAGAACAAGTTTCTTTCCATACAATAACTTTTTAATCTTGTTTATTGTCAATATACAGTAGTCCTCAATTCGTTCATACTCAGATTTGCGAGTTTGTTTCAGCCTAGAGAAGAGAGAGAGAGAGAGAGAGAGAGAGAGAGAGAGAGAGAGAGAGAGAGAGAGAATGAATGCAAAGGTACGAGTATAGATACATATATGCATTTTGAACTAATATGATAAAGGCTCTAGACTGTATATCATTCGAGCAAGGTTTCCGCAAGAAGACCATCCTTGTTCTAAACCACAAAAGCCTTGGAGAAACTTTTTTTTCCGCCCCAAGTCTCAGTAGCCAAATGGAATAGTTACTTAGAGCATAATTTACTATCTGCACTAAATTTTCTTGGCTCGTATTTACCGACATATATATATATAAATATAATTTTTATTTTAATATGCGACAACAGCATTGTTCGAAAGCAGTGCTGAAACCACACTGTTTGAAAGGTGAGATTATTAGATTCAAAGCTCATTTGCTCTTCTGAGGTCGTTCATTACTTCGGTCTAATACAGTGAAGATTTATTCAAACCTAATTTATATTTCACATGTTATGCGAACTATTCTCTAACACAGAGCTTTCCAAACTTTTCACGTTGGCGACACACTATTTAATTAAGCATAAAAATTTTCACGACACATTAATTCATTTTTTTTATCAAATATCAAATCAATAATTTTTCAGTAGGTGGTTTATCTTGTAGCCGATTTTGTTGAGAGAAAAATCAAAATTTTCAAAATACAAAAAACACTAATGTGTCGCGACACAGTTTGGAAAGCTCTGCTCTAACATTTACAGTTTGATCTGGAAACGATATTAATAAATGAAACCTCAACGTTCACTGATGGCGGGGAAGGGAGTAACAAATAAAAGAAATCCATAATCGAACGAAAGCACCTTTTGCTAATCTAATCATCGTGAAATACATGGAAAGTGGAATCCGATGCGAGGAAAGCATAAAAAATACAATGCAATTATGAAGGTTAGAGTTACAGTAATTATTTTTAAGAAAAAAAGCTTGACATAATGTGGTACTTTTTCGCTAAAAAAAAGGGAAGGAAAGTGCTTGAATGATTTTCTAATCCAAGATTCTGTATTAAATTTACAAAATTATTAGGCATACCTCATTAAGTAAACGTACTCCAAGTTTAGGTTTCGTGATTTAGGGGAAGACATAAAAAATAGGTGACTGCGAGAACACGTCCAGAGGCGGGCAATGAAATTAATTAGGAATTGACTCACAAAACATTCCACGAAGAAACACAAACATTCGAACCTATTTTCCTATGAGCTTTACTACGAGCGAATATGTATTACTAAAGTCTTTTTTGAATTACTAAATTTGACAACGCTAAACAAGAAAACCTTTTTTGTAAAAGACAGGAGCTGAAGTACTGTACTGAAAAATTAGGTTCAAATGGAAAGGGAAACGCTTCTCTTTCTATGGGGATGGGAGCGTTTTTGGGGGCGTTCGCCCTTGGTCCGTCCTTCCTGCTTAAAAAAAAACATTTAGTTTTTTGAGAGAGTATTAAATGAGTGAAATAATGTGGTACAATTAGTGGTCGATGGGTCAGGCCCGTAGCCAGGTGGGGCGGGGGGATCGAACGACCTCCCCCACTTGACAGGAAAGGACCACTTTTGTAACCATAGTTATAACTTCTGATGTGATATTATAATACTCGTATATAACATTATTTGGTAAATAAACACTTGCATTTTTTTTTTTGGAAACTTCACAAACTACTCTAAACTACTCTAAACTCCCTCCGCAGTAACTAAGTCGTTGCACCAAAAGGTCCGCCTTTCTACAATTTCGACCCCCCCCCCCTTGGGAGCATTTATGTCATTCACTTAACAAACTCTATTCAAGTGTATGCAGAGAACTCAGGAGGATAAAACACACAAACCATCTCCATATTCCATTGTGCAGACTCGAAAACATGTATCAGAAGAGACTGGTTACTCGGAGGTCCGGCTGTGATTGGATGTTTTTCATGAATTTGAATTTAGGGCCATCCGTGAAATTAGTAGTTTTTAAAAATGTTTACGTATATAAAATTAGATAAACAGTGAAATTTTCAATTTTCATTACTAAATGAGTCTTTTAAAAATAGCTTTAACGATACTCTATCTATATTATATCAATTTAGTAAATGCTATTGACGTAATAAAGCATATTTGCTTTATTTTTAAATCTACCAAGTTTTTCTAGCAAAATTATTCGATGCAGATAAATTAGAGCGTTTGTATAAATTTATAAATCGTGCAAAGCAAATAAAAGTCATTGTAAAAAACAAGTTATGCAACAATGTAACATTTTAAAAGTTGATTTTTATGAATTTATTCTGATAGTTTCTTTGTAAAGTTTGTCATTTCATTTGTATATTCAAAGAAAATGTAAATTCTATGGATAACAATTTTACATATCTATTTCAGCAATTGAAAGGTCTTTCGGAAAACGTAATCTAATCAGAAAAATGAATACAAGTGAACGCAACATCTTTCATTTCAAGCCTATTACATATCCCACTTTCACGGCCTAGAAACAGGTTAAAATATTTAAAGATTACGTTAATTGTTTACTAACATTTAGTACTTACGTAAGACTTATACTAATCATGACAAGACCATAACATCGACACTCTAAAAAACTAACACCTAACTTTACCTAACCTAACATAGCGTAACGTAACTTATACTTCCCTAACCTAGCGTAACCTAACTTCTGCTACCCTAACCTAACCTGACTTAATCTAACCTATAACTCGTCGATAGAATGTCAAGTCGATCAGATGTCGTAATCCCGCTTGCATACAACAAACATATTTAGAAATTTAAATGTTGAATAAATGACGAACACCAAAAGTTAAAGGTCTTGACCTCACTGACAACAATGGAAAGTTTCTAATTATTTAGCGGAGGTTTCAGCTTCCACAAAGAGATATTTTCTAGTAAACAAATATCTAATTTTAGTTCATTTGCTTAAAACAAATCATATTATATTTGTGTATTTACCTGTTTATTGTTCTGCTTTATATATATATATATATATACTGCAAACAATACACAGTATAATTAATGTAAAGAACGACGCTTGTATAGAAGAGCGTTCCGCACAAGATGAGGAGGGAGAACGAACAAATGAAAAATGAGGTACCACCTGGGAATCGAACCCGGGATCATCCGATTGCCGGTGAGATATGCTATCCACTACACCATGGACCTCGATCAATCAGAAGTCGTAATTCTCCTACATACGAGCAGAAACCAATGCCCTGAGGGGCAGGCACGTGCACAGGGGGGGGGGGCTTGGGGTGCTTGAGCCCCTGCCCTTTTTCTTCTTCATATCAAAAGTGCCCTTTTAGTCAAAATTCATAAATATATTGATTCGACATAAATTTGAATTAATTAGTTATATTTTTATTTAGTTACTGCTACTTCAACAGATTTTCAAAACTGGAATTACTTTGATCTATGATTTTTTTATTAGAATAATAAACTTAACATACCGTTACTATTATTTTGTCAATCAGGGAGGGCGTCCCTAGTGGTAACACTGACTGCAGCTGTTCACTGTTGATTGCGTCTCTCGGGTATGTGGGTGTATTGTTTACTGTTTGTTTATTTTACGTTAACCTAAGCTAACTAGTGATTTCTCACTGATAATTATGGTAAGTTGGAATCCATAGCAGTGTGACATTACTCCAAAAAATATTGTATGACATTACTCGTAAAGTTGGTAAAAACGTCCACGTCCCCTACTTAGTCTTAGGCCTACTAGGCTAGGCCCATCAGTACACCAGTGTGTCAAACGATGGATTTTGGGTTTTAGTACTGGCATGAATTTCATTAAATTAATAAATGATTTATTAAACAACATATCATAACCTTTTCATTTTTAATATGAAATTGATTTTTAAAAACAATACAATTTTCATTAAAAGTGAATAAAAATACCTAGATTATTTATTATAAAACGATGCAATTTTCCGCAAGGACGACAATTACGGTAGATCCTTCTGCCCTTTATCCTGCTGATTGATACTTATAAAAGTTATAAGTAAAGTAACTATTTAGAAATTGTATGCTATTAAATATTGTGAATTTGGTTAACAAAAGCTTAATTAGGTCTACTGCCTAGATTAGATTAGATTAGTATATTTCTATAAATCTTTAATTTATAGTTTCATATTATTCCATATTTAAATGTATATACAGCAGAATACTGTAATTTATATGATGAGGAAGCTAAAAGTCAATATAAGTAAAATTGAATAATAATTGTAAATACACTCCAATATTTCAATATCTTCATATCTTTTGAAAATCTTGCAATAAAAACATGCCTTTTTACAACAAATTTTAATTTATTTTCTTTAATCAGCTTTATATACAAAAATAATGCATTGAATTTAATGGAATTTAAGAATATTTACCACATACAATTTTAAAATTTTTCTTTATGTGTGTATACACTATACATATATATAGCCTATATGGCATTGCGGATTTCATTTTTAAAAATGTTAGGAGAGTGCCCTTTTTTCAACTGAGCCCCTGCCCTTCTGAAAGTCTGTGCACGTCACTGCTGAGGGGGCACCTTCGCATGCCGTACATATATACATTTTAACCGCAAACAACACACAGTATACCCGGTACCCGGGTGGTACCTCATTTTTCATTTGTTCGTTCTCCCTCCTCATCTTGTGCGGAACGCTCTTCTACACAAGCGTCGTTCTTTACATTAATTAAACTGTGCGTTGTTTGCAGTTAAAATATATATACAGTATGTACGGCATGCGAAGGTGCCCCCTCAGGGCATTGGTTTCTGCTCGTATGAAGGAGAATTACGACTTCTGATTGATCGAGGTCCATGCCGTACATATATATATATATTAACTGCAAACAACACACAGTTATCCCGGGTTCGATTCCCGGGTGGTACCTCATTTTTCATTTGTTCGTTCTCCCTCCTCATCTTGTGCGGAACGCTCTTCTACACAAGCGTCGTTCTTTATATATATATATATATATATATATATACAAAGAACAAACACTATCACAAGAATTCGTCACTGAAACACACCTGCAAATGAAAAGAGAAAGAAATGATTGCAACCAAAATGAAATGTGCCTTGTCACACAAATATCAAAATAATATATTTTACTCAAAATAAGCATACAAGATCACTAAAATATTGTGACTTACCGATTTTCAGTCATCTACAGTGAATTTTGAGTAGTATTTAGCCCACTTTAAGCGTCTCTTGATCATTGTTGGAGTCAATTTTGGCGTTTTCCTTGGCCGGCGACTACTCATTCCAAATTCCCTGGCACGCCTTCTTAAGGTCATTGTCGAAATGTTGATGTTTTCCTTCTCCAGCTCCAATTTAAGTTTGTTAGTAGTGCTTCTCCTATTATTTACTAGTTTCTTTTCAATGCATCTGTCGGCTCTAGGTGTAGTTATCCTTTTCCGACCACATTTACCCTTTCTTTTTGGAGTCAGCTTTGGATTACCCCCTTCAACTTTAATTTTTGATGCGATCCTGTCAACACTCGCACGTGGCACATTCAGTTCTCGGGCTATTTTTCTGTGAGAATAATCAGTTGCAGTCAGCAGCGAGAGCATTCTACCTTTCTTTTTTGGCGATAGATCACATTTCTTACCCATGTTGGGTAGCCTACAGTACATAAAAGTTATCCCTGTAAAGAAACACTAATTTAATAAAAAGAATCACAATACGTTGCTGAGAAACAATATCATATGGGTGTATGAGTGCATATTCCACGTACAATGGTTTAAATATAATAACTTATCATTAACTTAACATACACTTAACGCACCTGACCACTTGACACAACCTTCCACGTTCACAGCTGAAACACTACTGAACCCACTTTTCACATACTCCCCTCCCCCTACTCCCCAAATTAACCCCTATCCCCAGTTTCTGTTATTCAGGTAGAGAACAGCAAATGTCGATCAATGTTGCAAAGGGGGAAGGGATAATTGTGAAAATGTGGGGGGGTAATGTTGCAAAGAAAGATATGCAACAAGGGGGTGGGGGAACCCCAAAGTTGCATGAAGAGGGAGAGCTTTGAGGGAGAAGTGGGACGGCCTCATACTCCAAAGGGGTATACCTAACCTAAGAGAGAGAAAGGAGAAGATGGAATGGCCTCAACCCCCGAAGGTATCCTAACCTAAGAAGGTAAGCCTTAACCTAAGAAGGAGAGAGAAGAGAACACATGTGTTCACTGGCCCCAGCCAGTCGCATAATACGAGTTCAGGGTACCAACATCTTATATAGAAGGTCGGGAGTTGCCAGATACCACTATTTTAATTATTTATTTATATATGGAGGGTTGTCAGATACCATTACTTTAATTATTTATTTATATATGGAACGGTTGCCAGTTATTGAATTTATTTATATATTAAAGGCAAGAAAGATGATCTCAATGCTTAGAGGGTGTTGACAGTTACCACTATATATTTTAATTATTTATTTATTAAAGGCAAGAGAGAGGGTGATGTTCTTTAATTGGCTTAAAAAAAAAATTAATTAAAACACCAATACATTATTTTTGTTCATTTAGACTCAAAATGAATCCCAGTTATTTAATAAAAAAATAATATAAGAAATACACAGGACTCTTTATATTGTGCATTAATATTTAAAAGAAAACCTGCAAGTCCGTAAATTGATGAAATCAAACTGATTGAA
The DNA here is from genome assembly GCA_023014485.1 of Bathynomus jamesi. NCBI lineage: Eukaryota > Metazoa > Arthropoda > Malacostraca > Isopoda > Cirolanidae > Bathynomus > Bathynomus jamesi. The sequence continues at coordinate 165,134 of JAJOZX010005606.1, forward strand.
GACGTGAAACAAAGATCTTATAATATATTTGACGTAAATCAAATAATTTTCTCAATAATAATAATTAGTAAGTAAAATTACATTCATTAACTAACCTTTATACTCTTATCAAGCTAATTTAAATTTATATCTTTATGATGGAAACGTGAATACAAAAAAAGAAAAAAGATAAGAATCATACTAAATAGTTATTTGAAAATTAAAAATTTTAATTCATACAGCATTTTAAATCTCTAAACTTGACAACCTTGTACAAATATTAGAAAATAATGAAAAAAAAAGCTGAAAGGTTTTCTATTATAACTCAGTGCGTCGAGAGTGCAGCTTCAATGTCAATCTTAAATAAAAAACTATGGAAAACCGAAAGTGTCTATTTACTTTTGTCAATCCTCTGTGTGTGTATATAAGATGTCTTCACTTCTCAATTTCGTAAAAAAAAATTTATTTCCTCTTAACATTCATTCTTTGATTTCAGTATATTAAAATTGACAATAAACATTATAAATATTCTATGAGAATAATATTTATTTTTCACCTTATTAATTTCCTTATAAAACGGAAGACACGAATTGCCTTCAAAAACTAAAAAACAACTCTTATTATTTCAAGAAAGACAAAAGTGTGTAAAGGGCCAAAATTCGACACACATTAGAAGCAGGTGAATTTCAGGAAGCTACTCGAAATCAACGAGCGAGACAAGTAGGATTGCGGATCTTCATTTTCTAATTCTGACAAAATTGTCTGTCTCTGTCTCCCTATCTCTCTCTCTCTCTCTCGTACAGTTCTGTTCCATTTTAAAAGAACTTATTCAATCAAAACCTCGCGAGTTTCAAATTACTTTTATTTAATTTATATACGGGCAGGAGGAGATCAGACAGCATTTCCCTCCCTCAACATAAGAAATACACACTTTAAACAATATAATATAAATATAAAAAATAATAATAGAGGAGATCAGACAGCAATTCCCTCCCTCAACATAAGAAATACTCACTTTAAACGATGGAATATAAGCATAAAAATAATAATAGAGGAGCTCATACAGCATTTCCCTCCCTCAACATAAGAAATACGCATTTTAAACAATGTAATATAAACAAAAAAATTATATTAGAGGAGATCAGACAGCAATTCTCTCCCTCAACATAAGGAATACTCACTTTAAACGATGGAATATAAGCATAAAAATAATAATAGAGATCAGCCAGCAATTCCCTCCCTCAACATAAGAAAGACACTTTAAACGATGGTAAATTATTTGTAAATATCGTATGCATGGTGCAAAAGGTAAAGATGACTATAATTGAAATATTTCTCTTGGATGTAAGCACATAGTATCGGAAAAAGTTCGCCCAGAAATTGAATTTCTAAAAAAACATAAAAAATCGCTAATTAATTGCATAATGTACAATATTTAGTATATGTATTTCGCATGCTTTGTGGCCTCGTTCTAACACAGATCCCCGTTGGATCAGCGATGTTTAAGCGACGTTATGTCTGGGTAGTAGTTGGACAGGGGACCGTGTTCAGATGATGTAGCGACCAATGATTCGGATTCCATAACCAATGTAACTTAACCTAACCTAACCCATGTCCAAAATGGAAAAGTTGAGGATCAAGCTGAGAGTAGTATGCGTGCAAATATATAATAATGCAAAATACTTGAACAGAGCGTGCGAGTGGGCAATTCACTTATTCACATTGAGATGTGAGCATTGAAGATAAATCTGCGGAGAGAATGAACAGAATTTGATAATGACACACCTTCATTATTCGTGAAGGTGACCAATGAGGACTTCATTGCCCAAAGCGTGGGTTCGTTATAGCGGTGTTATGGCCCGCCCAGTTACATTGACAACCAATCAGCAAACTTACCAATCGCCTATTAGTCTTTTGGGGATAGTGCTTACAATTGGGGATCATGCATATAAAAGTGAGTATTTTCAGCTGAAACTCACAGCAGTTATTTTCACCAGTGAATAAACAAACACATTCCCTCCATCATGAATCAGTCAGAACTTTAAAGTTTACCGGCTTTATATGAAGATGGAGACACTGCCGCGGTGTCTACAATTAACCTTTTTAATGCAACCGATCGGGACGGATTATTTCCAATGCAAACCGTTGATGATATTTGCAATGACGCTCCTTACGATCCGGCGCAGTGGACTGCAGTTGAAATGTAAGTATAAAAATGTATGTACCTGTTTTTCTATTTTTTTGTGGCCTATATTTAGTTGCGAACTTGTTATTTATTTTAGTGTTCCTGAACATGTCATTAGGCGAATGCTCTTGAGTACCGTTCTGTGTTTCGATTTCCTTATATATATTATATAATATATATATATATATATATATATATATAGAGGGTTGTAGTAATTTATTTTCATCTCATTAAATTTTATTGTAAAATGATTCATCAAAATAGCAGGTATCCTCACTTTTTAATTATAGATTAGTTTGAATTAATAATTAATAATTAATATTATGATAAAGTCCTGTTTTGATATTTTTATTAATAAAAAATTGAATTTTTTTAACTTATAACAATCAAGACTCCTTTACAAGTTTTATATATATATATATATATATATATATATATAATAATATATATATATATATTGCATGTGTTTTTATGAAAAGCAAATGGGTTTTTATTAAAAAAGATTCAGAAAAATGTATGAACTAATCAAATTAACTTAAAATCATCCTTTCTTTTTAAAGGTCCGACGAGGAATTGACTCGTGTTATACAATCTTTTCGTGATAGCAATGAAGAAACGCATGTCGTGCACCTGAATACGGAGGTAGAAGTTTACCGCGCATTCAGCCACATCATCAACCAAATAATGTAAGTTTTTTCTTATGTTTTCGGTAAGAGCTTTTTTTCTTTTATATGTGTTTCGGGTAAGAAGAACCTTTAATGTAATTTCAGCAATTTATTAAATGATAGAAATCATGTTTTATAAAATAGTACAATTTTTATAACCATCTTAAATTAGCTACAGAATTAGTTTCCATTACATTTTAAATAAGCTACAGAATACACAAACTAACATTATTGGAGACAACAATGATGCAAATATTCAGTTTATATATACACGAGCAAAACATCATACAACACATCGAGTGCGCACAAACGGGTACCTTTTTTTTATCTGTCTGCATACCATTTGATCATTCCGTTCAGTGTGACACGGGTAAAATAATTTTTAAAAATTTATATATTCCTTACCACGGACATGTACTTGAGAAATGAAAGGCAATACATACCATATACGTTACTATAGTATCTATGGAATTAATAGGGATTCCATACAATTTTGGGAATGTGTAGCTGTTGGAAAAATTTTACAATAATAACGTCATTCTATGGATGAGTCCCGAGTGAATTAAAATAGTACAAGCGGTCCCTATTTTAAAAATAGATAGCTATCCAATGAATCCCTTCACCACCAATAACCGGTATACACAATAAGACTACCGCAATCTCTCGTAGTTGACAATTTCAATGTTTCATTCTTCGCACACACACACACCGATAAATTTGGTACGTGTGAGTCGTTCACTATTCATTACTCTATGAAGTGTATTCGCGTCCATTTTAAAAGTCAGTGACAACGCCCCTAAATCTATCAACTTATATCAGGGCTTCTGACTTGAGGTATACTAGTACACTAATAGACGCGTCTAATAGGCACGAATTCCAACCGGAGATGTTTCTACTCTGTTGTGAACTTAAGTGTATATTTAACTAGCAGATAAGTCAGGTGTGATGTCAAACGGATAAAGGTTAAATTGATATGGACCAGATTACTATATGCTCTCGCCTAAAGCGGGAACACAGCGTCTGATGAATAATCTGTATCCATTGTCCTGCTCGACGCAGCGCCATTGATATATAGAGTTATATTTTTAAGGCAGAAATTCTCGAATTTAAAGGCACTCTTTATATTTTCCATTCACCGAAGCGTATTCCTGCATTCCAATTAATATTCTTTTAGGTAGAACTCCCAGGGCGATGTTTTCTATCTGTTTCGATGCCAACCCTGCTGGAATCGTGTATAGTTTGATCTGTACTCTGTTAATTCGATATTTTACTGTGGTGTGTAGTGAATTTTTCTCATAATGTGAATCACAACGGGTTTTGCTCTCTTCTTGATCAACATCCAGATTTAAACAAATCTCAGGATTCGTGCGGGTGAGCTTTATTTTCATATCCACCCCATTCACAAGCAACTTCGCCTGGAATGTGAAGTCTGTATGTAGGCCAAAACACTCATATATCTTCTTTTTAGAAATTTTAAATTTGTCCTTTCTACTACTTCCGTCTTTAGTCTGATAATAGCCCTCGTCATTTAAAATAGTATCCTTCGCTTCTTTGGAAAAGTTCAGCACATTTTCCAGATAGGCTCGTAGGTGATAGTACCCCGCGCCTGCCGATATGTTGACCTGATTTAAATATACATTACGCTGGTTGAATATGGAGTGCAGAAAGTTTGTTTCAGGTATACAGCATATTTGCCATCGCAGTCCGTTCCATCAGAATGGGCTATACGTAGTTTAGCGTACTGCACACAGCTTGGGTCAAAAAAGTAAGGGCCTGAGCTGGGTATCACGAATTCTATAGGAGCACTCGGGGAACTAATTGTGTTTAAAGGGTTAATTGTAATAAAGTCACTGTGCTCAATAGAAACTTGAGTTGGGGGCATGTCAAAGAGGAACAGCTCCGATTTACAACATTGTGAAATACACGGATGGATGAAGCGTGCCATAACGAGTCAGAAAGAGTACCACCTCTCTCGACAAGTAGTAAACAGTTTATGATTCATGAGAGCAATGTCCTTAGCTTATATCAGTCAAAAAAATGGTCATCCATAGGTTTCATTCGCTTAGAACACTTCTTCCTTTTTGATATCCTTTTACGTTTAACACCACGTGCTGGTAATCCCTTCTTCCTACCACCACGCATTTTTCTCTTTGCATCTTTGATAATTCCGTCCCCTCTACGCTTTAAGTGTTTTTTTAGAGCTTCTTTAGGTTTAGTCCCAGCCATTATGTTTTCTGACGTGATAAGACCTGATTGTAGCGCTTTCCTCCCGAGATATCTGGCACCCCTCTTCAGCAAGGGGACAGCAGTACGTACTATGGTTGAAAAAATGGATACAAGCCCACTACCACGCTGGTATCTTACACCTCGATAGACTGTGAAAGGCTTTTTGTCCATCATAACTCAGTGCGTTGAAAGTGCAGCGTCACTGTTAAGCTCCCATCACGGAATGTGAAACTGTTTCCCTCAATCGTTCTTATATATATATATTGAGATATTCTCTATTAGATTAGTTGCAACATTCACATAATGGGGCCTGTCATATGTAATACTCAAGCCCTTCCCTCTATGGTTGGGAATGTGAGCAATGCGTAGCAGGCGTGCCTGGGTATCTCCAACAAACTGGTGCTCCACTATATTGCTGTAAATATAGCACATGCCTTGGGGTGTATAGCCAGCAACCAATTTCTCCAATTTCATCTGATACATTAGACTGGACAAGTCATGTTGTACCTCGTGAAAGGTATCTCTTTTGGAAGGCTGATCGATATCGCCCCTAGGTTATAATTTTGAACAGCCCTTTGTCTTTAATATTTCTGTTAACCTGTGATTTTAGGATTAGAGTATATGCGGGGGTTTCTTTGCTTACGATTTCGTATACTAAATCAGCCGTAAGATTTTTTTTTGAAGCTTACGTTTAAGTCTCTCACAACATCCTCAGCCGCACCATACCGGCCCGGACCTAGTGTTACTACCGTACTGTAATACCGTGCATCCCCAATCCGGGCGATACGTATGGTTTCATCCCGAGTTATCCCGGCTTTTTCACACTCATCAAGGTCTCTAAGAACCGTAAAAACGGGTTCTTTATAATAAATATTTAAAAAGAGGGTGTCCAGCTGAATTTCGCATATCCCCACCTCATACGAATCACGACCCAATTCAATGAGGCCACGGAGTTCTGTTACAAAGTTGGCTAGGGTGTTGTTAGGATGTACAGACAGGGAAGAAGAGGACGGTAGTATGACGTAGAAATGGTTGGGCGCCATGTTGTGTACTATTTAAGCTTCATTATTGCATCAGCTTTTATATAGGTGTTGAAGATTTCTGGATACCCTAGCCATTTCACCAGGTACATTTTTCTCTTTCCTGAGCCTTTGCTTCCTAAAATGTTTTCGATTTTAAACATTTTTTCCTAAATTAAATGTCACTTTCTGCAACTCCTCGCGGTAAAAGCCTCCTGCGATTTCTTCCACACTCAGATCTTCAACGTAATACATTATCTCGCCTTTAGGTCTCAGCCCTAACTTTAAACATCTCACGTGTCCAACCTTGCTCAAATCCCTTCGCGAATTTATTTTCAGAACGCGACATAATCACTGATTTTGAAAAGCGCAGAGTGTGGCGGTGTTCTACGAATATCTCTTCTCACATGAGGCTCTGTGTGCGTATCTCTTTCCAAAATCTCGTGAGGTGTTGTCCCAATCGTGCGATGGTGTGAGCCGTTGTATGATGAGGCCAATGATTCCAGAATGTCTATATATCTGTGTGTGTTTTTATGTGTAAAATAGCGGTGCATGCGTTCCTTTATGGTACGTTGAACTCTTTCAGCTAAAGAGGCCTTATGTATAGAATTGCTAGTGTAGTAGCTGATATTAAACTCTGTCAGCATATTCTGAAAAGCTCGGCCTATAAATTCTTTCCCCATATCTGTAGAAAAATAGCCAGGAACCCTGTTTTCTTTCAACATCAACGTTTTGGTGGCTTTAGCAACTGTTTCAGGCTATTTATTTTTCAGTGGAATTAGCCACAGATATCTACAGAATACATCTATTATGAATAGGATGTAGCGGTAACCATCGTTATACATTGAATATCTTTGCATATCTGTTAAATCTGCTTGCCAAATAGAGTCAATCGATGCCGCTGCTGTCTTGGCTGTTTTAAACCTTTTTCTCACAGGCTTATGAAGTGTATAAGCGTCCTGCTCCCGCAAAAACCTCTCAACATCTTTTTTCCCTACTCCATCGTAAACACTTCTGTACAGTCTATCTACGCCTCCGTAGGAGGCTGGGCTAGAAATGTCATAATAACGTCTTCTTAATATGTTAGCCATTTGCGTATTTTAGAGGCACGTGGTAGGTTGACCGTTGTTGTTGTCCTCTTCTTTCTCCTCTTCAGAGGTGCTACCGCTGGGGGTGATGGCGTTCAATTGTGGCACATGCGAGCATGTTCCAAGTCTTTTAACCTGTTCAGATTTCCTATCATTGTTTTGGGGACATTTATTTGTTGTAGTCTTGCTTTAATATGCTTCCATCCTGATGGTGAGGGCCTATCCCACTTTCTCACCAGATCATGGACGATGTCTACGATATTCGATCCCTGTACCTTTGCTCCTTCCACAATGATCTCACCTGTATCGGTCCACTGTATGTTGGGATCCTCATTCAATAGATTATAAAGACTTAAACCTTTATTCCTCAATGTATGTGGGAGGGTGCTTTTTAATACATGCTCGATATGTTGTGGGCCGACCCGTTATTCTTTGGTTGGTCAGCTCTATCGTCGGACACAGGTCCTATGTCGCCATGCTCATCGTTGGCCGTGCTGTGCCTAATAACCACGGGATCTCTGTCGGATTCTTATAATTTTTACTCGTGAAGAAATTTCTGCAGAGCTTCTTGGTATAAGATTCTTTTCTCATCAGGTGTTTTTTCACTGTTTAATAGGGCTAACAATTCGCTTTCCATTCTTTTAAGCCTGCTTTTACGGGTTCTAGAACCGTGTCTGGACTCTTTGAACTTTGCAGTGAAGCATACACCTCGTGTGGAATCACTACCACTTTCTTCATTATATTAATCTAGTCAGTAAAGGACCCAAAACTGAAAATAAGATGGGGAGGAATGACCCTCCTCTTTGTACAATAATTCGTTTTTTCTTCCCCACAGTTTGACTTTTACGAGCGAGTGTACGTATTATGTTCTTGTAACGGCGTAGGCGAGCCTTCTGAGGGGTTTCATTGATACATTGCAATTTATAACGTTAAGACAGATTTCACAGATGCATTTTAAAAAGTCGGAGTCGATATTTTTAGCAAACATCTGTTGCATTGCCCGGGGCAGTCGATGATAGATTTTTATTAATTCATGGTATTTCTTTAGCCTCTTTGTCATTCTGGAATATACACCGTTTCAGGCTCGTTTGGAAATATTTCGTTCTTAGAAGCACCCTAAACGTGTTTCGCGGATGAAGGTCACAAAGCAAATATCCGTAACGTGACTTGTAGCTTCTTTATAAACTTCCAAAAACTCCTTACGCTGATTCGGGAACATTTGATTGGCTAATACCCCAATTTGTGACACATCTCTACGTTGCGCGAATAAGACTAGATATTGTGTATTTAACGACACATCGCGCATGTATCTATTTTTGAAAAATAGATTCTGATTGATGAAGAACACGCTTATGTTAAGATGGTGGGAGAACACTGTAAATGTCTCGGCAAACGTTTTATCCATTTCCAACATGAGATCGTCAATTACAATGACTGTATGCTCATTTCCCTTTAACGAATTAACGTCATATACACCTTTGTGGAACAAAATATCATCTTGGTACTCGTTGAACACTGATTGATACGTCGAATAGCACCATATAACTTTATGCACAAATTTTGAGAACATCTCTCCCTTTTCTTTAATGATTTTAAGCATAAACACAGTTTTACCACATCCTGTAGGGCCAGATATAATACATGTGGATGGGCTCGTTAACCTAAATTTTTCTACCAAAATATAATAAAAATTTAAGTGGTGTTCCTTATATTCTACAGTCTTGTTTTTCCTCTTCTTCCACAGAACCGTGAATGACGGTGAGGTACAGCATCATGTCCTAATCATCGATATTACAGACGACCCCGATGACAGTGTAGTTGTTGTCACAGACTCCACCCCCGCTAACGAGCCCACCAGCGACACCTGTAATACCACAACGCACCAATTCAAAACGGAGGCATGATGAAAAGCTTTCCACGTCAGGTATAAAGCGTGCCAGGAGTGCGCCGGTTGTTAGACCCCCAATAATAGAACCCCAACCCTCTACGTCTTACGACACAACCCCCACAATAGTACCTTCCTCAAATAAAAATGTACCCCCTTATTCCTGTTCAATTCCAGGTACATCCTCCATAGCAGCAGCAGCTTCTCGTGCTGTAAAGGAAGGTATAACATTCGAGTTGGTGCGCACCGCCACCCCCACCTCAGCCCTGACTAGGAATCGGTATATAGTTAGGGTTGACCCTGGATCCATGTATAGCAATGGTTTTGAACACGGACTACGGCGGGTAGTTGAACGTATTGTGGAGTTTGCCCTTCAGAAACGCGACGAACGTGAAGTCAGGACGAGCTGTAGATGATTTTTGGGTAGTAAGACCATTCAGACGCTTGGCAGTTGTAGATATACAGTATATATTAGGCCGTATAATACAGGCCTCTGAAAGTAGTACAGACTTCAATATGGACAACTTCACGGTAGATACTGACCGTGTGTTCCGTGTTGCGGGTCATAGTGCCACACCTTATACTCTTAACTTCAATTATCAGGTTATTTACAGGCGGCATATAGACGCCGATCGTGGTTGCAGCTTTATAGCACTCGTCTTGGCCCGTATGTTTACTAGATTAAATACACGGACGCCAAAAAATGTGGTTGCCTATGGTTGTACAGCGTGCCGGTAAACTGATTTCAGACTACAAGTTTGAGTTTGGTTGTAATATGGGTCCTGAAGAGCTGAGAAGGGTAGAGGAGGAAATGAATGTTCGTATAGTTGTATTCGGAATGGATGTTCGTCGTAGGACTGTGTATGTTTTTAAACGCAGTGTGGGACATCGTACAAGACCCCTACTTATTTTAGGATTGTCAGGTTCAACGTATCTCCCCCATCCGTAATATGAGGATAAAAGTCGAAAATATGGAAGGCATCATGATTTGTGTAAGCCTGTAAGGGATGTCTCGAGTTTGCGGATGATATAATGAAACATTGTAAGAATTTCCACATGGTGTGTGCGCAGTGTAAAAGCTCCAAATGCGAAAGCCGTGTGGTTGAAGCTGAGAAGAGAGACTGTGATGTATGCTGACGCACATTTTTCAATAATAACTGTTTTGGCTCCATAAGTCAATTGGTACGTGCAAAAAAATGAGAATCTGTGAATGTGGTATGTTTCATATGATGGATAATTGGGAATTTCCAGCATAAATGTAATGGAATTCATTGTTCTACATGCCATAAAATATATAAGGCGGATGGAGTAAAGAATGTATGTTATATAAAAGACGCTAAACCTAAAAATAAACCTTGTTTAACTATGTACTACGATATAGAAACACATACGATTGCTGAAACCAAAGAGGTTATCCCACATCTACTTGTAAGCCAGACTGTCTGTGATGAGTGCATGGAGGTCGAGTGTGATGAATATCACAAATGTGGTAAACGGACAAACGTTTTTAAAACGATTGCACACAACAGTCCCGTGAGACTCTTTGTGTCCTATTTTGTCAAGTTAGCAGACAAGTTCAAAAAGATGACTGTGTATATTCTTGCTCATAACGGGGCAAAATTTGACCACTGTTCCTTTATAAGGAATTGCTCGAGCACGAGTCATCTGAGATATTTACAGGTGATCCCTTGAAAGGAGGAAACAAATTTATACAGATGCAAATAAGAAGTAATGTTCAGTTTAAAGACTTTATTATTAACACCTTGTAAATTAGCCAAGCTACCCAAGGTAACGGGCGTAGCCGCCGAAGTTTCAAAAGGATATTTTCCTCACACATTCCTCACTACAGAAACTTTAAATTACGTAGGACTACCTCCACCCAAACATTATTTTAACTATGAATGTATGAGTACAGGTGAACGTGAAGATTTTGACCGCTACTACAACAGTTTTAATGAATCTAATCCTTACATTATAGCTGATGAATGTAAGCGTTATTGCGTGAATGATGTGCGTGTGCTTAGAGTATGTTTCCAGGCCATTAAAAGGATGTATCATACATAGACCGGGAGCACCGACAATTCAGCGCAGGACAATTCAGCGCCGACAATTCAGCGCCGACAATTCAGCGCAGACAATTCAGCGCAGACAATTCAGCGCAAGACAATTCAGCGCCGACAATTCAGCGCAAGTCAGTACAGTTAAAAGTTTAGTTAAAATAATAAAAATAAATCGCAATAAATAAAAAGAGAAAATTTGTATATTTATATATATGCTAAATTGGGTCTGTATCGAAGGAGTGATATTTCAAAGGAGTGACATAACAAAGGAGTGACATAAATACCGTAACGAAGGAGTGACATAACGAAGGAGTGACAAATCGGAGATAAAATTCAAAGGAGTATAATTATTAAAATTTTATTTAAAAAAACAAAATTTGTTAGAATTGTTAAAATTAAGATTTTATTTCAAAAACTAGAAACCTAACCTAACCTAACCTAACAGTTGCAAGCCTCTCTTCCCTCTGGATTTGTTCTTTCTTCTTCTTTGTTGGTATTTTCGCGCTGAATTGTCTTGCGCTGAATTGTCTTTGCGCTGTATTGTCTTGCGCTGAATTGTCGGCGCTGAATTGTCGGCGCTGAATTGTCCTGCGCTGAATTGTCGGGTCACGCATAGACCGTTTCAAATGCGATCCGTTGGAAGTCGCAACCACGATCGCCTCATTGTGATTTACGGTGTTCAAGAACAATTTCATGCCTAAAGACATCTTAGCCGTCATTCACAGAAACAATCCCCGCAGTTATGGGCACGAGGCTATTTACTGGCTCATACACATACAGCAGCAGACAGGTGTATACATAAAGCATGCCGCAACACGGGTGAAGTACCCATTAAGGTTAATGGTCGTGTTTTTTGGGTCGATGGTCTAAGTGAAAACCGTGCCACTGGTGAGAAGACTGTGTACTCCTTTAACGGTTGCTGGTGGCAAGGATGCCCCCGTCCTGAGTGTGGAATCGTAGGAGATATCCACGGTAGATCTCCTGCCGGCAGTCTTGCATGGACCCGCACCCGCGATCAGCTTATAGGCGCCCAGTTCACTCACAAGGTCTTGTGGGACCATGAGTATGCTGAACGGATGGAAACAGATGGACAGTACCGTGAAGAAATAAACACGATCAAGCGTTCAATGGTGCTGGATCCTCTCAAATGCGGTGTTAGCTTGTTCGGAGGGCGTACAAATCCCTTCAAGTTATACTTTCCGCCTACGGAGGGCGTGAAACTCCATTATTACGATTTCTATTCTTTATACCCCTACGTGATGAAGAACAATCCGTATCCCGTAGGTGCACCTGAAAAACTATTGGGATCTGACCTGCCCACCATCGAGGTGTTCTCAACAAATTTGAACACGTACGATTTCGATCTTTCTTTCGTAGATGTGCTTCCTCCTCGCGATTTATGGATGCCGATCTTATCCGTCGTTATAGACCACAAGCACATGTTTCCCCTGTGCGTGAAGTGCGCAGAGGAGAGCAATGGAGCTTGTAATCACACAACCAACCAGCGTAAGATCAGAGGCGTATATACAAGCCCTGAGCTGTTCCTAACCGTTCGCCATGGCTACAGAATATTGAAGATATATGAGGCGTGGAGGTTTCAGAAGCTACCCAACCTTTTCACGCCATATACGAGGGTAATTCAATAAGTATCCGCACTTTTTATTTTCACAATTTTATTTTCACATCTGATAGATTATAAACACATCACTTCTCAACATAGTCTCCCTGTTTCTCAATACACTTAGTCCAGCGATCTACAAGCTTCCTAATGCCATCACAAAAGAATGTTTTTGGCTGTGCGCGCAGCCAGTCATGCACCGCCTCCTTCAGGTCATCATCCCCTTGGAATCGCTGACCTCTCAAAGCGTCTTTTAGTAGTCCAAACAGGTAAAAATCCGAAGGTGCCAGGTCTGGACTGTAGGCTGGATGGTCAAGAACCTCAAATTTAAGTTCTTGAAGGCGTTTTCAGTCTGTGCAGCAGTATGAGGGCGCGCATTGTCGTGTAACAGAATAACACCTTCCGACAATCTCCTCCGTTTTGTGCGAATTGCTTGCTTTAACTCATTCCGAAGCATGTCAGAATATGAATAATGATAATGATAATCTTGTACATTATCTAGAGCGTGGAACTACAGTAACAAGTGCATCGTATTCTGACATGCTTCGGAATGAGTCAAAGCAAGCAATTCGCACAAAACGGAGAGGGAGATTGTCGGAAGGTGTTATTCTGTTACACGACAATGCGCGCCCTCATACCGCTGCACAGACTAGAAAATGCCTTCAAAAACTTAAATTTGAAGTTCTCGACCATCCAGCCCTGGCACCTTCGGATTTTTACCTGTTTGGACCACTAAAAGACGCTTTGAGAGGTCAGCGATTCCAAGGCAATGATAACCTGAAGGAGGCGGTGCATGACTGACTACGCACACAGCCAAAAACATTGTTTTGTGATGGCATTAGGAAGCTTGTAGATGGCTGGATTAAGTGTATTGAGAAACAGGGAGACTATGTTGAGCAGTGATGTGTTTATTATCTATCAGATGTGAAAATAAAATTGTGAAAGTAAAATGTGTGGAAACTTATTGAATTACTCTCTTATAAACACTTTTTTGAAGGACAAGGTAGAGGCATCAGGATATCCGCGAGGAGATGATACCGAAAGTGAAAAATCGGCGTATATTCAACGTTACCGTGACCTTGAAGGGATACAGCTTGACCGTTCCCAAATTGTAAACGAACCTAGGCAAGCGCTTTAGTGCAAAGTTGTCTAAACAGTCTTTGGGGAAAACTTGTACAGAATACAGGCATGGGGAATGTTCATTTGGCCCAAAGTTTTCGTGAAGTCTGGGATTATGCCAATGCTCCCGATAAAGAGGTCATGGAGGTCGTGAATGTAGGTAATACGTACATAATAAAGTACAACATTACCGAATTGGCCACAGACACATCGTGTGTTAGAAACATACCTGTAGCCAGCTTCACAACGGCCTACGCATGCATCAAACTTTGGGGTTTATTACATTCTCTTGGGCGGAGGGTTCTGTACGCCGACACAGATAATGTGATATTCATAGCGAGGGAGGGTGAATACATGCCGCCTATTGGTGGATTCCTCGGAGAGTTGACTGATGAGATCAAGGATGAGTATGGAGACATCGCATACGTTGACTCCTTTGTAACAGCGGGGCCAAAAACCTATTGGGTACAGGTGAGGGTGGGGGAGGATATGAAATATATCGTGAAGGATAAGGGTATCACGCTCAACCAGGCGAATTGGCGGGCCGTTAACTTTGAATCGTTGAAGGATCTAGTGTGCTTGGAAGATGAGGGCGACCAGCCGCCCCTACTGACTGTTGGGACCCACAATTTTCGAGCGCAGAAGCTGGGGTGTGTGAATAAACTTAGGGGTACAAAGGTATGCCGTAACACCTCTAGGAAACGTTACCAGGTGCCTGGTACCTATGATACCGAACCCTTTGGATATCATAATCCTTGATTGTTGTGTATATATATATATATATATATATATATATATGTCTATTTACTTGTTAACGATATGTTTATTTTATTTATTACACGTATTTGTAAATATATACCTTGAATAATTCGATGATATGTTTATTAAATAAGTCGTGTTTCAATTAGCGTTTCACTTTCTCCTTTGTGTGTACGTGTGTGCGTATGTACTGGAGAAAGTTCTAAGCTCCGCCCCCTGTATGATCGATCAATGGTCACGTGACTCCTGCTACTACCTGGCCATATCTCTACCCCTGCGTGTTCAGTTGACCGCTGCAAGCCCTGGATCTCAGACGTGTATTTGACAAAATCCTAGACGACAAAATAATGATGGATACCTTTAATATTGCGTGCTCGAGTTTTATGAAGTGGTATTCGGCAAAGTGTGAAGATGTGGTGAACACTCAAAGACTCCCTATCCCTCTCCCTCCCTCCGTTGATACTTTTAAGGCTACATTGAACCGTGCGAAGCTTGAGGAACAAGCGGTACAAATACTCTACGGCTATTCTGGCGAAAGCATTGTAGGATTTCGTGGTACAAACGAATTATTGAACTATGTTGTAGGACTAAACTTTATAAAAACTTACATATACCGTGAAGTGGAAGAAACAACACGTGCAGAAGAGAAGCATCGGTTATGGTTAGCGAGTCTTCTTGATGAGTGGCGTGACAAGCGGTATTATGTCATGTTGCATCATACCGAGTACTCCTACACTGCAGCTGAGAATGTAAATCTTGTCATAATGGAGAATCTGTAGTATTTTTTCCACTACATTAATATATATCATGACGAGGATTGTAGTGAGGTTGTGGCTAAAGGCCTGGGTGAGTTTTTAATAGAATTTAGAGACGAGTATCGCCTGCTAAGCAAAAAGGAAAAATGTGGGCATATGTTTTTCTCAAATAGTGCGCCGGAGTGTGAATAAAATGTGTTTAGTTCGTGAAAATCCCCCTGAACGAAAATGTCTGGTGCGCATTCTGGGGAGTGGGAGTGGTAAAATATTAAAACCGATATTACTTCATGTATGGCAGATGAAAAATTTCTCAAAACACCTATCCAATATAATGGGATACAAGTATTCACATGAATCTTTCACGTTGGAACAACATCGTACACGATTCATCAGTTTATGGTGTGCCTCACTCCTCCACACCTCCCGTCAAGCCGATCCGCCCACCTGTGGCTCACAGTCATTTCAGAGCTTGAACCGACTGGACGTGCACTCCTCACAATAGAATACGATGGAGCTTCTTTGAGCAGCATTCTCAATGCCGTGTACGTTGTGTCCGTGACGAAGTCATTGCGCGTGTTCAGGCGCAAAACCGGTGCCATTAACTATGTACTTGAAACGACTTGTAGACAAACAAAATCTGGTAAACGGAATGTTGTTTATTTAAGTGTTGAGGAGATGAATAGAGTCTTCGTTGTAGTTGAGAAGTGGAGTGAGGATCGTTATAAAATACCTGCAGGTGTACGTACAAGAAGAGAACAAATTAATGATACTCCCTCATATGCCATTGTTTGTACGTTGTGTATAAATAACGATCAGCCATGCATTGATATACGATTGATGTGGAAGAATGCAGATGATAATAACGTTCTTGTCCCTACGCGAAACGTTTCATCCTCAACAGAATGTTTGAAATCGTCGGGTTCCGCAAGCTGAAGCTTATATTAGACGCACGTGTTACGGATATGCTTTATTTTGATACGGTTCTTGAATACGCATACACCGCTCTGCTCGACGGGTTTACTGAGTGTAGGACTGAACAAGGCGAGAATAGTCTAGAGTTGCATGCTTATTTAAAAGGTTTAGACTCTTCGAAATATCATGAACTTTGGTACAAATGACTTGAGCGGTGCAGGGCTGAGCTCACCTACACCAATCACCGTGAAAAACTATGTTTATATAGTGAGCAGCTGTCGTTACGACTTAGAAGATTATTTGAACTGCCGCTATGCATTGTGAAGAAGAGTTCACGATTGAAAAGCTCGGGTCCGTAAGAATAAACCCTCGATTGGAAAGGAGTGTTTATAAACGAATTTAATAATGATGTTGTGGCTAATGATGCCCTCTTTGCACGTGCTTTTGATTGTATTCTGGCCGTGTTTAAAGATAACTTGCTATCTGAATGTAAAGTGGGGGCAAAATTAGTATTGAACGAAATGAAGGCCCTTTACATCGAGTATAGGCATCCCTATAACTTGAGCGGTGAAATAATGTTAAATCGTATTTGTGTAGTACAAAGCAACAATGATATAACTGCAGACTCGATCTCGTGCGAGATTAGTGTTTTAGTTAAGCACAATAGAACATAAAGTGTATATATTTTGAGGGTTTTGCAGTATATTTATTTTCTATATATTTAATTATTTAATATAAATGTGTATATATAGATTTCTCCTGTACTATTACTTTGATGATTATATTCCATCGTTTAAAACTGTCTATTTCTTATATTATTTTTTATTAATTTATTTTTATTAGATATATTCATCGATTAAAGTGTGTATTTCTTGTACAATTACTATTTTTTATTATATATATATATATATATATATATATATATATATCCTCTACTGAAAACCCTGATCATACCCAAATTAGAATACTGCTCGGTCCTAACTTCCCCATATAAAAAAGAAGACATTAGACAGCTGGAGGGGATCCAAAGAAGCTTCACAGCCAAGATCAATGGGTGCAAAGAACTAAATTACTGGGAAAGGTTACGAGAACTAGACCTATATTCACTGGAAAGGAGAAGAGAGAGATACACCATTATTTACACTTGGAAAATAATGGAGAAACTAGTCCCTAATCTTACTCTGAATCCCATAACTCCCCAAACAACGATGGAAAGTTGAAGCGGTAGACTGTGTCGTATTCCCAAATTGAAGGCGAGACAGGGAACATCCTTAACCCTGAAAGAAAATAGTTTTGTAGTGAGAGGACCAAAACTGTTTAATCAGTTGCCCAAAGACCTAAGAAACACGAAGGGAGTTGCAGTGGAAATCTTCAAAAGAAGACTAGACGCCTGGCTCAGAACAATCCCCGATGAGCCGGGCGTACCTGGCTATGTGAGGTGGAGAGCGCAAGAATCCAACTCACTACTTCACCAGGCCAACTCGAGAGGAGGGGCAACAAGTTTGACCTTCGCGAAATGAGAAATCATCGCGCGGAACCTTTGTAAGGTTGTAAGGTAAGGTAAGGTATATATTCTTCGTTCAACTTGTGTATTTCTTATACTATTATTGGGGCACCGACAATTCAGCGCAGGACAATTCAGCGCCGACAATTCAGCGCCGATAATTCAGCGCAAAGACAATTCAGCTCAAGACAATTCAGCGCCGACAATTCAGCGCAAGTCAGTACAGTTAAAAGTTTAGTTAAAAATAATAAAAATAAATCGCAATAAATAAAAAAGAGAAAAATTTGTATATTTATATATATGCTAAATTGGGTCTGTATCGAAGGAGTGACATTTCAAAGGAGTGACATAACAAAGGAGTGACATAAATACCGTAACGAAGGAGTGACATAACGAAGGAGTGACAAATCGGAGATAAAATTCAAAGGAGTATAATTATTAAAATTTTATTTAAAAAACAAAATTTGTTAGAATTGTTAAAATTAAGATTTTATTTCAAAAACTAGAAACCTAACCTAACCTAACCTAACAGTTGCAAGCCTCTCTTCCCTCTGGATTTGTTCTTTCTTCTTCTTTGTTGGTATTTTCGCGCTGAATTGTCTTGCGCTGAATTGTCTTTGCGCTGAATTGTCTTGCGCTGAATTGTCGGCGCTGAATTGTCCTGCGCTGAATTGTCGGGTCACGACTATTATTATGTTTACTGTATATATTCCTCGTTTAAACTGTGTATAGAATGAACTAATTTGATTGTGTATTTATTTTCTATATATTTTATGAAATTATTTCCAGTAATTCGTCTAAATAAACAGAATGATGTAATGGTGTTTTATTTAATTCTTTTGGTTGTATATATAAACGATATTATTTAATTAAATAAATATATATATGTATACCAAATGGCAGGTTACGCCTTCTAAGCCGACTGGCTGTTTAAGACTTCTAAGCCAACTGTCAAGAATATATGAGGGGTCGCGCGTCTTAAGGTACCTAAGCGCCGCTACGGGCGAAAACGTGTTTTTGATGGATATCACTATTTTCACCCTTCCTCTATCGCGTGGTTTGGGTTATAATGACCTTACGACACTAGAAGTATGGTTGAAAACCTTATGAAGCGAACTACTTTTTTCACCTCTATCGCCAGCCAAAAGTTCACCCAAATTTCGGTATAATAAAAAAATAAAAAAATTAAAGAAAATATATATAAAATATAAAATATGAAAATATATTCCAAAAACTCATCATCTTCATTAGCATACTTAGAACTCTAATTTAGCCAAAAATGAACGTTCTAGCTCAATTAATAACAGATAATATTGCCAGAATATTGCCGAAATTTGGAAGCGATTTCTGACGAATTTTAATTTTGGCGCTTAGGTACCTTAAGACGCGGGACCCCTCATGCTTTAATTAAATAAATAGTACAATCTGGCAACTCAAAAATAATAATGTGCACCTGAACGAGCCATTTACGCTTTCTAAGCCAGATTAAGCCTTCTAAGCCGACTGGCTGATTAGGACCTTCTAAGCCAAGTGCAAAGACCAAGAGCTTTATTATGCGTCTGGCGGAGCCAGGCGAAGGATGGTGTATATATATATATATATATATATATATTATATATACTATATATATCTTAGGTTAGGTTGATTCCCCCCCCAGCTTGGGGCAGCTGGGGAGGAATCCACCTTGCTTCTTTTTTTCTTTTTTTGGCACTCTGGAGGGGAGGGTTGCAACAAGGGGAAAGGGGTCTTTTATCAAGGTGCAGGGGGGGGTCGTGCAACAATGGGGAAGAGGGGTCGTGCAACATTGCAACTGCACTCCCATTTTTCGCCCATACTACTAACATGACATTGTACAAGAAATTTGTAGCTATACAGGAATAAGAATAATACCGTACAGTTTTTAATGTATACTGTGACTAACTTATATTTCCGCACAAGGTCTGGGATACGTCATGGACAATGTCGTAATACCGCTCCCCGTCGATCAGCGAAGTTAAGCGACATACATTAGGTCTGCAGAGTACTGTAATTAGATGGGAGACTATCCTCTGCGTTCAGATTATGTAGCGATCCGTGATTCGGATCCCACATAAAGCTGTAGGTCCCCTTTGTCATATGACTTAAGTGTTACGAAAGAGGTTAAATATCCCCATCAAAACAAACACGAGACCTGAATATACTTGACAGGTCACATTTTAAAATATAGCCTTGAAACTAAACTCATTGTGACTTTGTCACCCTAAATTTAATGAATTAATGCAGGTTTGTGACCTCGTCGCTGATTGGCTATTGGGTACTTCATTTGGCTAATAGCAAATGCTGTATTCCATTTACAGTAAATAGATATATATATGCTGCAAAATCATGAAAGACAATTTACTTGCTAAAATAGCATTTCACAATGCAACAAGACAGTATAGGCTTATTGATCTTAATTTGCAATGGTGATAAAATATAATCATGATAGCAACCATTTCAGTTATATATATATATATATATATATATGTAAGCGCATGTACACGCGCACATACAACCTTGTTACCTTGTTTGGGTTCCGTGCGTCGGTCTTTCTTCACACGAAGGTCAAGCTGGTGGGATAGCCATATATATATATATATATATATATATATATATATATATATATATATATATATATAAGCGCATGCGCACGTGCACTTTTCGCTATGCAAAATATCCCCCACCAGGATTCGATCCTGGGACCACCGACTCGGAGTCGCGAGCAATAACCATTAAGCTACGACAGGATAAAAAGTAATACAACCTGGTGAGTATTAAACACAAGGAAAACAGCTAGAGCTTTCACTTACCGAACTGGTTTTTATGTTAACCCCCTGCACTAGAGCTAATGGACAGCCTTTAATATAAATCTCTCTGGCTAACACGAGTGTACCAAGAGATAGAAATATAAGTGTTGAATCTAACCCCTCTGAGTCGAATCTCTAATTATTAAAATGAATTTTACTACATTGCCCATTATATTATTCTTTATGGGTAACGATTGACCTAGCAGTTCTAGTGACTTTTTTACTCCTGAGTTGGGCCTACTCGTACACGGTCTACGTGGGGACCCTCATGCTCACGGGGTTAGGTTGACACCCTTCATATGACAGTGGGCCTTTAATAACAGCTTCCGCAACGTTAAACAAATAATAAGGCCATGTCCTCGTGTCTAGTTGTTTCCAATAGCAATTAATTAATAACACATCAGAAAGAGCTTCAGAAGGGATGATGCTAGGACTATACTAAAGCTTCCAGACCTAGGGAATGTATTTTGTTTCTTAATGGTTTCACCGGTGGTCTGTGTTTTCTCAATGAAACTGCACCAGAGTCCTTTTTTGAACTTAACCCTTTACTGCCCAAACAGGCTCTCATAACTTAACCCTACAAAAAATTCGGACGGTAAAGGGTTAAGAATGAACACTTTTTACGTTGTTTAGACTCTGCCAATTGACTGTCCTGACGCACAGAGAATACATTTTACTGATCCGTTAGGCCCACGACGGAATTAGTTTGTGTTCATTTCACCTTCAAGAATAACACGCCATTAGGAAAAGAAACACTAAAAGAAAGTTAATTTACTTAAGTCACAGGTGGTCAATTTTAAGATTTTATAATGATATAATTTGTAATTTTTAATTTAATTTTAAAATTTAATTTTTAATTTAATTTTTAATTTAACTTTTTATAATTCTATAATTTTCTAACTTTCAACTGTACAGTCTCACTGTGGATGCATAGGATGTAACAAAAGTTCGTTCTCATACGGAAATAAGATATAACAGAATTAATCGTGATGAGTTTGTATGTATTACGTGGCAACACTGTTAGGTTATTAGCAATGTGGCCACTTAAAGCCCAACTTGTGGGGCCACTTAAAGTCCGTTGTTTATGAGTCAAGACCTCGAACGATCCAGCAGTTAAAAGAAAAAAAAATTACAGATCAGTATTACAGAATTAGAGCGGAAACACTTCAAAACGTAACTGACAGCTTACAAAGACGAGTAGAAGTGTGTCAACGGTTACATGGAATGCAATTTAAGCATGTACTGGATTAATTGGCAAGTTGATTGTATTGTTTGTAATGTATAGTTAAAACTATTTTCTCCTTCAATTCTGTTATATCTTGCATATGTGTATGTTTTGTATATGTACGCATATACAGAGGTGGGTAAAGTACTTTTATTTGTTACTTAAGTTATAGTACAAGTAATCTTTAAAAAATGTACTCAAGTTAAAGTAAAAGTACACGTTATCAAAAGTACATAAGTTGAAGTACAAAAGTAAGCGTTTTATAATGTACTTAAGTACTGAAAAATAAGAAGTACTTTTTCAAAAATGAAATAAAATACACTACAAATATAAAATAATATAAAATAAACATCATTATGGCAAACAGACTTCATTAGGATACAGAATTAGGATTATTGTAAGTAGGGATTATTATATAAAGAACTATAATTTATTATCTAATAATTTATTATAATAAGTATGCATTATGTACAAAATTTCTTAATGAGTTTCAAAAACAGCTGATTTTCAAAGTTTTTGCAATGATTCTTCTGAGTGGTTTAAAAATTGATAAACAAAAATCCAATTCAAAAAGGCTATGGAACATTCTGAAAGAGTTAATTAATAAAGACGATTAAAACAAATCCTTTGTCCTTCCTCACACAATGTGGAAATTCTTACAGTGACCCCAAAGACATAGCCAATTTATTAAACAACGTTGCAAATATCGGCTCCAATACTGCTGCCTTGATTCCAATTACAGACACTCATTACCTACAATACATACCACAACCAAATCCAAATTACTTTTTCTTTGATCCAATCCTACCGTACGATATCTCTCCAGCAACAAAAATCTAAAAAGTAAAGATTCTGACATTAATACATTGATACGATCCCGGTGAAAATATACAAATTAGCACCCGATGATATTGCAATACCACTCAGTAAGTTGTTGTTGTTGTTGGTGGTTAGCCGATCAGCCCACTCTGATCGAGCAAGCCGGCGGCTTGGACCAGAGGTTCAGCGCACTAGTGATGTTGTGTTGTGTTCCATGTTATGCTAATGCGGTACAGTCTGCTATAATGTGTTCATTGTTTGTGGTATGTCCTGGCATAGGTGGCAGATGTAGTTTGTGGAGTTGTCTAGTCTGTGTTTATATGTCTGTAAGTTGGGGTGATGTTCACATCGGATCGTGCTAAGTTAACTCGATCTGATATGCTCAGGCTGATCTCTGACCTGTCAATGGGTGGCGGCTTCGCACCTAGGACCGCATTCGGACCGAGTGGTGTTATGTTAGTGTTTTGTGGGTTAGGTGTGTGTGTGTGTGTGTGTGTGTGTGTGTGTGTGTGTGTGTTTTCTGTACTGTGTGATGTCTGTGGGGCGTGGTATGGAATGGAGTATTTGGTTATAATGTCTCTCTGGTGTTACCTTAATGGTGCGAGGTGTTGGTGCATGATTGTACATGTAGTGGCAAGGGTGTTGTGGGTTAGTTGTCGCTGCTGCCATGAATTGTGTTCCCCTCATGTCTAAATGTTCCCTAACTTTCAGTATTTTTGTTTCTGTGTGCAGGTGTTCTATTGGTGTTATTTGAGTACATCCTGCAATGATACGAAGTGCGTTGTTTTGTATTGTCTGTAAGGCGTTTATGTATGTGCTTGAGATAATAGGTGCCCAGCATTGGCTAGCATAGTCAATAACTGAGCGAATATATTGTTTGTATATGAGTGATGTTGTTTCCTGCTGGTGTCCAAAGTTTTGCCTGTTAGTACCCTAAGCGTGTTAAGTCTTGACGTACATTTGTTTATAATGCCCTGAATGTGGTTTGCAAAAGATAATGATGTGTTGTATGTGACCCCAAGTATTTTGGTCCTGTGAGTGTGTGGAATGTTGGTGTTGCTTAATGTAAGCTGTGGAGTTATCTGGTGTTCTTTTGTGTTGCTTGTTAGCAAGGTGATGGTTGATTTTGTGGGCGCTACTTTGAGTCTATTGTGTGTGAGCCAGTCTTGTATACTGTTTATGTATGTTTGTAGGTTATTTGTAGCGGTGTCGATGTTGTTGTGGGTGGATGTTAGAGTAATGTCATCTGCATATGATGATAAGGTAAGCTTGTTATCTATGGCTGTTGGAATGTCATGCATGTATAAGTTGAACATGTTGGTGAGAGAACAGAGCCTTGAGGGACCCCGTTCGGAAAAAGCTTGTTTTTGGATGACTTGCCATTAAATGTGACATGTGAGTATCTTCCTGAAAGATAGTTGCTCAGCCACCTTTTGGTGTTATTGTGCATGTTTGTGTTGAGTATTTTGTTTATGAGAGGGAAGCGTGGGATAGCATCAAATGTTTTACTAATGTCTATTGTTGCTAATAGTGTACGTTGAGCTGGTCGTCTGGAGTTGATGCCAGCCATGATGTGCTGCGTGAGGTTAGTGAGTAATGTCGTGGTTGAGTGGTGAGGTCTGAATCCATGTTGAGTAGGTGATACTGGTATGTTTGGGTTGGTGATTTGTAAGATTAGTCTTTCTGTTACTTTGGAAGGTGTGCATAGTAAAGTAATGGGTCTATAGGAAGCTGGTTCTGTTGAATTTTTGTTTGGTTTGAGTAGTGTAATAATTTTACATTGTTTCCATGTCAGGAATAATTCAGTGTTGATATGAATATGTGCTGATGTTTGTGAGAGCTAGTATGCCCTGTGGACCCAAGTGTTTAAGGTGTATGTTAGATATGTTGTCTGGTCCAGTAGCCTTCGAATTCTTAATGTTTTTGATGATCTTGGTGGTTTGGTCTGTATTGAAGGGTGTAATGGTCGTGTCGAGTCTGTAGGTTTTCGTGTGTCTGGCTATTTGTCTGTCTGCGTGTTTCTGGTTGTTGTCTCTATTTAAGTGACTTATCTTTGCGTAGTGATAGCGAGAATGTTAGCTTGTTATGTATATGTTGGGATATTATTTTGGCTGCGACAGATAGCCGCGTGTGAGGTGTGAATGCCGCTGTTAAAGTGGGTAATGCTGTTTATAGTCTTGTAAAGCCTGGATGTATCTGTGGAGTGGTTTAGTGTTGTTATGAATTCCCTAAATGTTTCTCTTTGTTTTTCTTTAAGTTTGTTGTTTATTTCTGTGTTGAGCTGTTGTATCTGCTTTTTTATGCTTCTCTGTGTGGTGTTTTTGTATTATGTTTGAGGTTGTTACGTTGCCTTATGAGGTGGGCTATTTCTCTAGTGTAATTTGGGTTGTTTCCTAATGTTGCCCTTGGGTATGTATTTGTCTGCATTATTGATGATCTGATTAAATGTCTTGAGTGTTGTAATGATGTTTATGATGGGTGTGCTGTTTAATGTGGTAAATTGTTCCTCAGTCTGTATTCTAAACTGTGCCCAATCAGCTTTCTTGTAATTTCTGTAAATGTGCATAAGGCTGTTGGGGCAGAGTGTATAACGTGTTGTGATGATGATGGGCAGGTGGTCTGATGACAGTTGTTTTTCTGTTCTCTAGTGTGTATGTGTTGCTAGTGAGGGGGAACAGAACGTTATGTCTGGGGAGGAGTTTGAGTATCCTGCTTGATGTGGTATGTGTGTATGTTCTTCTGTATTGTTAAGAATGAAGAGGCTGTTTAGTTGTGTGGCTATGTTGGCGCTTCCTGTGTTGTTTTGGTTGTGCAGGTACCAACTAGTGTCTTTAGCGTTGAAGTCTCCTCCTAAGATGACATTAGTGAGAGAGGCCAGATTGTGTAACTGTGGATTGTAATTGGCTGGCACCTGAGGTGAACTATCTGGTGGGATGTAAATGTTGATGAGTGTGGTATTGTGTTTTGCGCGTGTTTTAATGTTAACTGCCTGTATTTCTATCGTGTTATCTGCTAACAATTTGGGTTTAGAGGAGGTGGACATTCAAAGGAAGATGCCATAAACATTCTACTAGAAAACGTGTATCGGAACTTAAACGGCAAAACACACACTGCTTTGATCTTCCTCGACCTGTCAAAACCATTTGATACACTTTCGCATGAAATCTTATTGAATAAACTACACATACACAGAATAAGAGGAAATATCCTCGATTGGTTTAAATCATATCTGTCAAATCGTCATCAGTACAGCAGACAAAGATAATTTATCCGAAAAGGCGATACTAACTAGAGTCCCAAAAGGATCTACTCTTAGCCCATTACTTTTTCCATTTCACGTCAACGATTTTCAACTGAAGGGTTCGACTTTCTCTCCCGGTGTAACAGGCCAAATTATACCTCCTGGCCACTTTATGCCCCGGGTATAAACTGTCCTAGTCCAGACACCACCCCGGTGGGTTAATTAATCTGGCTTCGGCTGTTTTACACTCACCCAGGCCAGAATACACCCTCTTTCATGTCAGCTACTGAAAGTTTATTTCAAAGGTACTTACTAATATTACACAAATTTTGGTTTAAAAAGAAGATAGGGAGGCATTGGTTTGGGAATAGCGTGGCGGATGAGTGGAAGAAGCTTCCAATTTACAGTTAGTGTCAATACTTTGGAAAGTTTCAAATTATTTGATATATTTTATATATCATAGTCACCACTATTCTTAGTCATAAGTTATCAACAGTCTGCAAACAATTAATCCTGGTTAGGTTAAGTGAATGTCTGGTTAGGTCAACTGTATACCCTTGACGATTGGTTAGATTAGTTGTGATATTTTCCTTGGTTCTGAAGCCACTTCGACCAAGGAAAATATCACGACTTACCCTAACCAATTGTCAAGGGTGTACAGTTAACTGGACATTCAAGTAACCTAACCGGGCATTCAGTTAATCTAACCGGGATTAAATGTTTACAGCCTGTTGATAACTTATGAAGTTATGACTAAGAAGAGTGGTGACTATGATATTTTTCATGAACTTATTTCAGAACATGCTAGTGCTCCAGAAAAACATGCAGGCCTTTCTCCGTGGCAGATGTTTTCAGTTTTTTATATACTAATCTTGTAGTAAGTCAATAAAATAATGTTAATAAAGTAATTAAGTTTTTCTTCACATTTTGTGACTCTCTTTGTTAAAACTGTAAGGGATGTATTCTGGCCTTAGGGAGTAGAACAGCCTAGGCCAGATTACTCCGCGGTGGTATCTGGCCTAGGCCAGTTTATACCCGGGGGTTAAAA
Organism: Bathynomus jamesi; assembly: GCA_023014485.1. Classification (NCBI taxonomy): domain Eukaryota; kingdom Metazoa; phylum Arthropoda; class Malacostraca; order Isopoda; family Cirolanidae; genus Bathynomus; species Bathynomus jamesi. The sequence continues at coordinate 192,066 of JAJOZX010005606.1, forward strand.
TGGCCTAGGTCAGAATATTCCCAGGTATAAACTGGTGGGGGTGTAATATGGCCTGCTCCACCGGGTTGACGTCTTTTCCCGGGGTGATCCTCAGAGTGACCAGTTTATACTTGCTGTTTCGATCATTGCACCTTTCGTGGATGGGTGCTGACGACAGGAATGCACGACATAAGGGTAGTAGCGTAGTCATTTATTTAGTTTTCTTTGTGTTGTTTTACGCTCAAACTTCACCTTTACCCAAGTAGGCTAACACTGTTCATCGTTCTAATTTTCTAATTTTCCTTTAACTGTTGTTATAAAACACTAAGTTTTTATTCTTTTAATCTTATGTTTCTTTCAGGTTAAATTAAATTACACTGACGTTATATAATTAATAAATGAGGATAAATCTTGATCGGAAATCAAGTAGGCCTAAAGAAATGGGATAGGCCTCGCGCTTGACATGAATAAAAGCATAGAGCGGGACAAGAATAAGCCAAGGGCTTGAAGAGAAAGTATCCACTGCGAAGGCTCTAGGAGAGAATTGCATTTACTTTATTATCTCAAGTTCGTCTTAAAAGTGAGTCCCATTTCCTATAGACTCTTGTGAAAATTTAAATAAAATTAACAAGTGAGGAAAAATGTGAACTTCTGATAAACGGTGTACGACCTCTCTCTATGACAGACTCTTCTTATCCACTTTGAATGATTCTCTCTCTCTCCGCATTGCGATCTCTTTTTCCCCTTCTCACCTCGGATTTTCATTTCGCATTTGGAAAATTATTTTTATGTTCCTTTTCCGTCTGATCCTGGAACTTACAAATAATTTTTAGTACATTATATTATGAGTTTTAAATTTCTATCTGTCTTATCTCGTTTAATTAACTTATTTGGCCTATTTTGACATTATTAAATCATTCAAATATATATATCTCAAGGACTATATAAAAATTAAACTATTTTCAATAACGTAATTGGATGAAAAAGAAGGGGTTATATCACGTGACTACTATTCTTATGCTTAATTGGTTGAACATTAATTCGTTCCTAAACACGTATGAACGTATGAACGTCTTTAGATTTGTCTGCCTTTTTTTCTGTGCCAGAAGTCACGTCCATTTTCTAAATATATTTTTGGCCAACATGAAATTTCTATGTTAACTACTGATGTTTTTTCATAAAGTCTATTATTTTCTACTTATTAATGAACCCTTATTTCGCAATCCCAACACAACCACGTTAAATTACGTGCACAACCCAGACGATACCACACTTACTTCTTCCCATCATAACTCAGACTTTCTGATTAATGAAACGAACAGGCAATTAGAAAATGTGTATAATGGATGTGTGCTAATAAACTTTCATTGAACCTGACAAAGTCATCTTATATAATTATTACCACAAAACATATAAATACAAACTTTCAAGTAAAAATTGTGACTACAACTCTTGCAAGAGTGAATGACGTTAAAATACTTGGCATTAATTTAAATGAAAAACTAAATTTCAAGAGTCACGTAGGCTACAACATATCAAATCCAAAATATCAAGATTTCTTTTTATATTATTTAAACTAAAAAAGACTTTTCCTCAAAACCCACTCCTTACCCTATATTATTCCTTTATCCATCCACATTTATTATATTGCATTACAACATGGGGTAGCTCAAATAAATATATAAAACATCCTTGGGAAGTAATTCATTAAAAATGTCTGCGAACTCTCAAATAATGACAACAGACAAAGTCACACTTCCCCAATGTTTAAAGAGCGAACTATTTTAAAACTAAAGGACTTATACAAATTCAATGTTGCTGTCAGTATGTTCAAAGTTATCATTAAAAATTAACATACATCACCCATTCGAAGAGCAATCACCCCCATCAAATACACCATCGGTTTAACACCAGACTGCCCAGTGATTTTATATACAAACCTAACTATACAATAGAAACTGCAGGAAATGCACTCTCTTTCAAAGGAGCAGATGTATGGGATGCAATTTCCATGCATATCAGGCAGGTTTCATCACTAAATGCATTTTGCAAATCACTAAAAAAGCACTTCATTAGCTCCTACTGAAGTACAGGGTGTTTCAGGTCAACCCTAGAAATATGGAAAAGAAACACTTCATATTAGTTATGGAATTACTATGACAAAATTCAAATACCAAATACAAATTGGCGGAATTTGTAGTTTGTATTTGAAGTTTGTCATAGTAATTCCGTAACAAATATGAAGTGTTTCTGTTCCATATTTCTAGGGTCGACCTGAAAAACCCTGTATAAGGTCAATACTGTCATTTTTACCATAGTAATCAATTTTGTAATCAACTATTTAAAATATGCTAATTTCATTAAATACTTTTAATTTTGTAATTTATTCTTTTATATTTGTTATTAAGCTTCATTTATTTTCTACTAAATATACAATAAATCATTTAATTTAAAATTATGTAATATTTTGTAAACTTTATGCTCTATTATTATTTGCTATTATTATTATTGCTATTATTATTATTGCTATTTTATTTATTTATTTTATTTTTTTGTTATCACAATTATTATTTTCACTTTTTTTTATGTAATAAATAAACTAAATGCCATTAATTTTGCTTAAAAAGCCTCCGTGTTTCCAACGGCATATTCAGATAAAAGTACTGTGAATATATCAATGTCATATCAAATACTGCATGTGTCTAAAAATTGTAAAACTCTGTCACTTATGTTCTTTTCTGAATAAAGATTTTGAATTTTGAATTAATGAATCAAAATAACACTACACAAACAGTTCACGCAATACAATCACATGACAAGATAGCGCCGCGCATGGGCATAATAATAGAAGATATTGCGTACTAAGCTACGGCCGCAGTCACCCTTCGACAAAGCTGACCCCCTAATTTTGCGCGAGTTATGCGAAGTAGCTGGAAAGCGTGACATGACGCAATGGTCAAAAGTGTTCTAAATTCTCGCAAAGTTTATCCAATGTTACAATTAATTATTAATTTATAAAAATTCTGAACTTTACACTCCTCCAAACATAAGCGTATGTATTGTTATAGGTCCAGTAGTTTTACAGAGAAAACATAATACAGTGAATGATTTCAAATGATATAGTGTTTGATCTGTATTTTTTTTACTAAATTGTACACACAGTAGAATATGTTAATAATGACTAGTTGAAATATTACGTGAAAGGTGCACCTTGAACGCGTTAAGTTGTTGCTTATTCAAAAACTAAACATTGGATTTAGGATTAACAGTTGGTTAACCCACCCATAATGTGATCTAATTTGAAAAACCGTGTTGTGATCTAACGGTGCAAACTATAACTGTGATCCAGAGGCGTACCAATACTTTTTGCCGCTCGAGGCGAAAATGCCAACGCCCCTCCCCCCACAACAATTTTCAATTTTAAAAACAATTCCTTTACAAAAATACACTTCTAAACAAAACTTTTATTGGAAAAAAACTTAAATAAAGCAACTTCAATTTAGCAATACAACATAATGTACCGTACATAATACACTACATAATTTTAACAATAACTATATAATGTATAATGCCTAGTTAAATTTTCGGACTTTCATAACAGAAAATTCATGAATGATTTTTTCTATGTCCATTGTCTCTGCAACTTCGCGTTCAATTGAAATAATCGCCAAATTGCTCAGTCTAGATTGACTTATAGTTGACCTGAGGTAAGTTTTTATAAGTTTCAGTTTCGAGAAACTTCGTTCGCAACTTGCCACGGACATGCATGTAGTTAGACAGATCCGGAGGGCAATTGTTATATGAGGCAAAGATTCCACTAGATCCCATTTAAAGATCCACTGAAGTAGTTTTAACATATCCCAGTTCTTTGGATCATCGTCGACGCTTATGCTTTCGAAACTGAGCAAATGTCTGCGCAAACGCTTTACAGTATTTCTTCCAGTAGACTTCCTGGATTAATGTCATTGTAGATGGAAGAAAAATGATTGACCTTGGTATTAATTTCTTCATCTTTGGACTGATTCAAAAGGTACGAAGGAGACAGAAATTCAAAGCGATCATTCATGTTTTTAAGACAAACTGTGCGTTTTTCAATTTCTGCTAATAAACGATCCATGATTTCAAAAAATTCTCTGCGTACATCCTCTTGCACGGTCAATCCAGCATCACGAGCTTGCTCTCCAGGCATTCTTCTCCGTCTCCTGACTCTACGGTCTATACTGATATCCATTTCATTACAGAACTCTTCGGCGGCATCTGCAGCGTTTGATACTACTGCCTCTCGTTCATTAGTTAAAAACACGGATAAAGAGTTCATTTTTAATGCACACTGGTCCAAAGCAAGTCCCTTTCTTTGAAAATATAGCTGAGCATCATTGATTTCTTTCAGCACTGGATCCCAGAAAAATAAGTACACAATGAATATGTATGACATGATGGAGGTCAACAGAGCTTCAGCATCGCCCTTTGTGTCCAGATTTTCGGAGACCCCTTCACTCAGTTCTTCCAAGGCACTAACAACGTGAGTCAAGTTCTTCTTAAGACTAGAAACAGCATCATACTTAGCACTCCACCGCGTATCAGAGACTCGCTTGACAGTGATTTTGGAATGTTTTGTTAAGACATCCCAACGATGAGTAGAGGAAGAAAAGTAGACGAAAATTCGTTCAATTGTTCCAAATAAAGTTACAGCATTAGGACTCAGTCCCGTGGCATGAACTCCAGCCAAGTTCAGCGAGTGGTTATTGCAAGGGATGAAAACAGCGTGTTTGCTAACATCAAGAATTCTGCGTTGAACTCCAAGATGAATACCTGCCATCGTAGCAGCATTGTCATACCCTTGACCATAACAATTCTGGATATCCAGCCCATCCTCACGGAGCTTAGTGACAATGAGATCAGTAACTGCCTCAGCAGTCTTCCCCTCTAATTTAATAAAATCAACGAAGGATTCCTTCACCTCTACATTACCATCTTTAATCGACACATAGCGAATTACCTGAGACATCTGATCAATATGCGATATATCTGGTGTACTATCGAAAATTATTGCAAAGTACTTTGCACTAGACACATTATCAATTATACATTTTCGAACATTACAGCCGATTAGTGTGATGAACTCATTTTGAATGTTAGGTGACAAATACGTAGTGGATATCTTGTCAGTCATTCGTATTTTTGTAAGATGTTCCCTAATTACTAGGTCATATTTGCCCATTAGTTTTATTAACTCCAAAAAGTTTCCAGAATTGCCAGCTAGCCCAGCTTCTTCATTTAAGTTCTCTCGGTGCCCTCGGAATGCAAGATCTTGTTTTGCCAAGAACATGATGCAGTCATAAATTCGTCTCAGTATTTCTTTCCACTTAGCAGTAGCATGTTTTATTTGCAACTGATGTGCATTATCTATTGTAGCATTCAACTGAAGGCGCATAGACAACTCTTTCCATTGTTCAAAGCATCGGGTATGATATGAACTGTTTCATGTTCAGGTACTCTTGGATTCAGTTTCCTCCAGGCAAAAATCCTTCTTCTTTTCCAAATGTACTGGAGATGTTGAAGAGACGACAGCAAAAGCAATGCAAGCTACATTTGAAGGTGAGAAGATTAGCCATGACCTTTCAATTTTTTCGACATTTTCCAAAGTTTTGAAATACCAAACTTTTGACATTGACCTATTGTTTGAATCAGCTGGAAAGGGTCCATTCATGTTTTTCAAATGTGATGGTCCACGTTTAATGAGTTCGATTCTCAAATTGTCCGTCATTGGAACGGGCCAGTTGCCAGAATTGTTAAACAGACTCTGTGGGTGATGGGTGGGTGGGTGACTTTGTGATGTAGATGAGGGTTGATCCTGATTATTTGGGGGTTCACTTGAAGTTGCCGCTTGAACATCTATCTCTAAAGATATATCACATTGCGGTTGATCTCCTTGCTTCCCAGAAGGCACTGAAGGTGTGTCTGAGAATCCCATTAACTGATGAAATCGCTTAGCAGCACACTTGCCTTCCTCCTCTTTTTTTTCGCGAAGATTCTTGTATGCAGCACCACTCAGTAGCCCTGTTCAAAAATCAACTTTTTCTTATTTTCATAGGTTTCTGTACTTTTTCCCATGCTTTTTGACCTGAAAAGGCCGAAAATCACAACCATTTTGACCTAGGTTGTTGGGAAGCATTGCCGCATGGAGCTTTAAGTTTTCTGCCTTGAAATCGGCCAAAAGCACCAGTTCCGGGGTCCCTTGAATCATGTTTTGCACTATAACTTTTTATCTAAACAAGATAGAGCAACAAAATAGGCACCAAATTAAAGTGTTTTTAATCCTCTTTCTAACTTATACAATTATGATAGTCTTGGAACAAGAAATGGCACATTGGTACATACAAAGATTTCAGAAATATCACAAAATTCGTTTTCTCACACTCAAGGCAGACAAGGCGCCTTATTCATGACACAAATTTGAGATTAACATTTTGTCACAAGTCTAATCGATCAAGAAGTGAAAGCATTACATGATGATTAATTTCATAATGACATTTACACAGTCAGTTGTTGAGAGTTTGTTTCTTGAAGCTGTCAAAGCGGCGTCTGTTGAACTCCACAGCTTGAAGAAGATAGTCCCTTTGCTTGGCATCTGTTGTTATGACATTTGCAAAGTCGCTCATCATCTTGACACCACGTTCAGCAATGTCATTCACCGCTTTCAGATTCTTAACATAGTCCAACGCTTTTCTGTAGTCCTCATTCTGTGGCCAAGACGTGACAGGTTCCAGAAGCCACTCGGATCCAATGTTCAGTGTGTCCAGCAGGAAATGTGATTCTGGGCCAATGAGATCAACCAGGGTGGTCTTAGCTGTGACTCTCTGGAATAGAGGCTTTCCTGTTCTGAAGCTGTCTGGCTCTCAGTGGCATGTAACTGGGCAGCAATGTCGTGCTTCAATGTGTCACTCAATCTACTGCTGAACAGGGCAAATGGCACGACTTCCTGCGTCAGGTACCATTTGTGGTTTTCCATCTTATTAAGTACTGCATCAGCAAGCTCTGGGTCAGTTTTCTTGTACTTCAACATGTCCTGGATTAGACTTAGATCATTCACGGGAGCATCTGCAGCAGACATTGACATCATCCATACAGGAGTGTAGAACAGCGCAAGGAAGGTGTTGAGTCTTTCCAGCTTTGATACAGTGTCTTCGTCGTACTCAAGTTGATCTGCAAACATCAGCATTTTCATGGAGTACAGGTTTCTGGCCATCCATCTGGCCTGATGAATGGCGCCTGGTCGACTCCAGTGAATACCTCGAGGAGGCGTTCCTCCAAGAACAATGACTGTCAGTTCAGCCATTTCCCTGTAGTCGGCTCTTGGAAGCCTTTCTGCTGTTAGAATGTCTTGGAGTATTTCTTCACTGTTCTTCTTCTTTTCCTTCAGCCATTTGCTGTTGATAGCCAGCATCTTTGGGTTTTCCTTGGACAAGTCCGTCCAAACATCCTTCAGATGCTCAAACCAGGGATTATCTGGCCCCTTCACCTTCCAAACAGCTTCTCCAAACTGCTCTTACTAGGATTTCCAGGATGTGATGTCGACAGGCCAGATAAAACACCTTTTGTTCAGCATTTTCTCTAGCAGTTTGGCAGCTCCTCTGTGAACTCCACTGTTACTGGATGTAGTGTCAAAAACAAGGGCAGTAACATTATCCGTAAGTTCCCATGTCTCCAGTAAATCCATTGAAGCCTCAGCCTGAGCTGTGCCAGAAGAATTGTCGATGACAGGTACTCCCAATAACTTTCCTTCAGTGTATGAATGTGGACCAGACACTAGCACAGCTAAAGTCTCTGAGGTACTTCCAGGTTCACTGCCCAAGACATCTTTGAGCAACTTTCCATCCCAGTGTAAGGCAGCGTACTGTGGGGGTTTTTCACAAAACTTGGACATGTGACTCTGGCTGATATTATACCTGGACAGCATTCTGTTGCGACGTGTTGTTGAGGTTGAGATGACGAAGTTATCCAGATCAGCCCCTCCAGCTTTCAAGGTGGCAGAAACCATGGCAGTAACTTGATTGTCTGATAAACCAAGACGATCAGCTGTATTGCAGATGACATCACATTCCATGACCTTCCTTGGAAACGTCAAAGTCACACTAGTCACAGTGTCTTGATGGTGAGAACATCCAGGACGAGGCTGATGGTAATCCATGTCCTCTGTGTTAGCGTCGTTGTCAGTTGAGTCACCCCAGGTAATGTCATCCACATGAACAACTGCCTCTTGTTCTGCTGCAGCTGTAAAATAGTACAACATGTTAAGACAGTAATTGTTAAGTACATGCTAAATATCGCAATGGAGTAAAACTTAAAACTTTTTGTGACGTTCAAAGTAATTAGTTTTACCTTGTTCTTGTCTATGCTGCAGTCTTTCATTCCTCGCTGCTTGCTGCAGGGATCTTGTCTCAAAAATCTTGTCATGACCAGACATATGACCTTTCCTCTCAGTCTTTTGGTCTTCGTAGAACCTGATATCCTCATCTTTCTTCTCTCTGGATAACAGTCTGTTGTTCTGTATTTCCTGGATTGCATCTGGAGCTCCTATATCGAACAGGCTGTCTAATTCCAGCACAAATGCTCCTCTTTTTCCTCCAGGGTTACTTGCTCTTCCTTTGCTTTTCACCAGAGCACGATGTTTCTCATGTAGTTTCATGAAGAGCTTCATTGCGTTGTACTTGGTCATTGTCTTGATCCTAGCCATCTGCCAGAATGGGATGATAGATTCAACTGTTTCATATGCAAGGTCTTGAACCATGGGCCTCCCTGCATTTTCCGGTAAATTCTGAAGATTAAGGAAATACTGGAATGCCTGTCTGTTGGTGGGAAGCTGGGAACCACTGATAAAAGCTGAAGGGTATCCAACCAGGAAAGTTTCAGTGAGAGATCTGGTAGATGGCCCAGTTGACACCTGCCTGTGGACAGTACGTGGAGGTTCTGAGATATCAACTGTGCGCCCACGGAGCTCCCTCAGCTCCTTGCTTAATGCCATTGTGAAGTTGTAACTTGTAGATGGTTTTCTAGATTCTGATTGAGTTTCTGTTGTTTCCTGAAAAATGATAGATAATTATTATTATTATTATTATTATTATTAATTATTATTATTTATTATTATTATTATTATTATTATTATTTATTAATTTTATGCTCTTTCATTTGATACCTAATTTGTTGCTCTATCTTGTTTAGATCAAAAGTTAAAGTGCAAAACATAATTCAAGGGACCCCGGAATTGGCGCTTTGGCCGATTTCAAGGCAGAAAATTTAAAGCTCCATGCGGCAATGCTTCCCAACATCCTAGGTCAAAATAGTTGTGATTTTCGGCTTTCTCAGGTCAAAAAGCATGGGAAAATGTACAGAAACCTATGAAAATAAGAAAAAGTTGATTTTTGAACGGGCCTAACCACTCAGTCTCTGTCGTTTGCTCATGTTTGCTAATTCAGTAGGGTATCTGCAAAATAAAACAACCATTAATTATTAACATCATCAAAGCTCAAAGAATGCAAAGCCTAACCTAAATAATATAGGGAAAGTCTGAAAAATAGGGCTGGCAACTTTTCGGATGTGAAAATTTAACGCAACTATTTGTGGAAATAGTGGCATTGAGGTGGCATATATAGCATTTAATGATGATTTTTCATCAAAACCATGGATATTTTGTACACAAATAACGCGCGACAATGATGAGATATAATTTTTTGGAGGGTTGCATTTTAAAACATAAAAACCCAAAATTTTGCATACTGCGCCCGCCTGACAGTAATTTGCCGCCCCTCGGGAAGTGCCGCTCGGGGCGGTCGCCCCTCTCGTCCCTCCCTTGATACGCCACTGCTGTGATCTAACTATACAAACAAGAAAATTACCTATTTTTCAACTAACTTTTCCCCTAAAAAATTGATCTAAAACAGGAAACATTTCAATGAATTTGTATTACCAGCCTCTTGTCTGTCTCTACCACGATTTTATGAACGAATTTATTTATTTTTCTGTTAGAATTTACGCTAGCAATATCCGGGTACTGGGGTACACCAGTACCCAGGGTAGGGTTTAACACCAATTTTCTTTCGTTTTCTTCCTTTTAAAACAATTTAATTTTTCAGTGAAAAACTTTAATAAGAGTATAATTAAAATAAAACTTACATTTTTCACGTCATCGTAAAAAATAACTTTTATTTCTATAATAATTAATTAATTTGTAAGGCACTAATGAATTGCACGCATTTTGAATAAGCGGAACTCTTTTACATGATAATAATAATAATAAAAAGAGTAATTTTTTAAAACATTTCCTCTTACGGTTGACTTTTTCATCGCTGGCGAAAATAATGTATGCACGCTAACTACTCTCACATGATAATTACCATTTATGAATCTAGTCACTTAAGTTATCTTAAACTCTATTTTAATCTTATTAAAACTTTAACCATTGTAAAAAATAAATTCCATTAAAAGCGATTAAAAGAAAAGGAAAAAAGTTGGCGCCATTTGAGGTAACCTAAATCTTTTCCGTTTTTAATTTGGTTTGCCTCGACTTGGAAGTTCGTCGATTAGACGAGGGGAAAAGGCTATTAATGTCACGTGACACTGTAGTGCCAAAACATTTTATAGTGAAAGAGGAGAGAAGTCACTTGGCACGAATAGAAAATTAGGTAAAAAGCATTGAAAACGAAGGATTATGGACGTAATTAAGTGTAATGCAGTTGGAACCATACGTAAACTGTAAAATTTAAAATTTATAATAAAGATGTAACTTAAATAAGATTTTAAACTTCAATTCAAACGCGATATATATATATATATATATATATATATATATATATATATATATATATATATATTAAACGCTAGCTGTGCCTTGCAGAGCAAAAGCCTTCCGAAACACAACCTAGGTTGGGGGGGACTTGGACTGGAAGGGGTGCGGTGTGTGACTATATAAAGCCTTCCCTGGTTCTCCCTGAATATGTATAATAAATTAATAAATTTGGTCCATATTACTTTAGCCGTTTATATATATATATACAGTATATACAGTATATGTAAAAATGAATAATGAATAATTCTTATATTAATTTTTGCATATAAAGTCCAAACTCGCGTGACACTAACTGTATATAAAACGCAAGTTTTGGGAATTTTTTTTCTTTCTATTTTATTTTTGCTGACTAATTGATGAATTATTTATTTTTTTAAATTACTTCATCATTTTTTTAGATTGAGCTTAATTATGTAATCGTGTGAAATTCTGCAATGTTTATTTTCTTTATACATTCTCTTTTAGTTGTAAAAGATGAAGTCATGTCTTGCTTAACACTTTATCTTAAATTTTAAGCATTTAATTTTGGCTCATATGCGTCTAATTTTAATCCATAATAAAATGCATTTTTCAATTTCCATTTTTAGTTAACTCGGCAGATCATGATGACATCAGATCTGTCAATATGCTGTTTAAAATAAAAATATGGCTTCATCTTCAAATATTTTGCTTATCTGTCTACAGGGTGTCCACAAAGTCACGCATCATAGGAAAATACATTTATTTTGTTTATTTATTTATTTTTGTTTTATATATTTGTTCGAAATGATTCCCACCAACCTCAAAACATGCTTGTAAACGAAAGAGCAGGTTTCTTTGAATGTTCCTCAACATATTTGGCCTGATGGAGACATAAATAAATAGACATTACTTATGTTCCTATGATGCGTGACTTTATGGACACCCTGTAGACATTGTTACCAATCTTCAAATATTTTGTAAAAAAATTCAGCCTATTGAGAATAAAAAACAAAACAGGCCAACATTAAATAATAATAATGTCACCAAAATGTGTATATAAACTCGAATAACACCGGTCTGCATGAAAATCGATTTCTTTATTTTGAGTTGTGATTCTGAAGCAGTTCGCTGCGCTGAATTAAAAAATGCTACCAGTTTTTTTCTATCACCCACAGTTTTAAAGTTATTAGCAAAACAATTTTGGGGCGTTTTGTAATTTTTTACCTTTTTATCTTTAATTAATTTCGTTTTTTCATATTTTTCAGATAGATAATTCTAACATTACGTCTTTAAAATTTAATAATGGCTTCTAGAGGATGTACCCATAGTCCAGACATATTTGTTATATTTGTGGTCGGTATTTGTTGTAAAACAAAGGACAAATGTAACGACCTCATTAAGAGAGCTTATCATCTATTTTGGAATTAAATTAAGAGATCAAGACAAAAGTTGGGCTCCACACAAGGTTTGTCTTACGTGTGTTGCGGCACTAAGGAATTGGAGCAAAGGTAAAAAGAAAAGTTTGCCATTTGGGATCCCTATGGTATGGCGCGAGCCTAGAAACCATACCGACAACTGCTACTTCTGTTCTTGCAATGTTAAAGGTTATAATGCAAAGAATAAAGAGGGCCTTCAATACCCAAGTCTTCCATCTGCAATAAGGCCGGTACCCCATGGTCCAGAAGTTCCTATTCCCCGCCCACCCGAGAGTCTGGATCAATACAATTCAGATTCTGATTCAACTCCAAATCCAGACAATGATGATGCTTATGAACAGCCAACAGCTGACCGAGATCCTAAACCATTAACCCAAGCCGAACTAAATGACTTAGTCAGGGATTTGAATCTGCCTAAGGACTCTGCTGAACTTTTGGGGGTCTAGATTGCAGGAGAACAATTTATTGGCATCCGACACATACTTCGCTTGGTAAAGAAGGTAAATATATTTTGTTTCTTTCAGTTATTTTTTTATTCTTTCATAAACAAGCAATATGCTTGTCAAGAGATAGGAGCTATTTAATTCTGCTTTAATTAGGTTTTACTCTATCACCTAAAGATTTCGTGCTACAAGGGGTGTTGTAATACCTCACCTGTCCCCAAATGTTAACCTCCCATTGATGAGAGGGGAGAGAGTATTTTGCTGGGAACGGGACTGGTTGTTTTATATATTTACCCTACATTATTATGTAAGCGTTACTGTAGTCAGTAACAACAAAATTTATGGTTTAGCATGTGCAATCCAATGTTGGTCTCGATAAGATGGCTCACATTTGGGGATAAATGGGGGATTTATGACACACCCTGTAATAAGAAAACCATACATGATACGGAAAAACTAACTATATTTTTGAGATCAGCGCACTCAAATTATATAGAATCATCAACTAGTTTGTAAAAATCGATCGACAAGTTTTCAAATGTGTATTGGTGTAATTTTTCAAATAATTATTTTGATTGTTCCGATTATTTTAATCTGACCGAGAAGCTGAGCATTACCTGTAACATTGTAGAAGCAGTAAACTACAGTAAGAGAATAGCTTTGTCTTCGCCTTCGAGCACTGCTCTCTTCAGAAAACTTAATCTTAAAATAGAAAAAATAAATTCCCGATACGCTACATGAAGACTCGGGGAACCATTAGAGAAGTTAGTAAGTTTAACAGAATCCTCCGATCCACTACAAGAAGAAATTGGAGTATAGTATAAAAGAAACTACTGCGATTCCCTACACCCAGAGTGAGAAATCCGTTGCTGCCACGAGTATGTAAAATATCAATGTATTTTACATACTTCACACATTTTACATATATATTACATTAGATATTACATACCTTTACATACTTTTACGTATTTTACATACATTCTGGTCCACTGGAATCGGAAGTTGAACCTCCGAGTTGAACCTTATGAACCTCCACTGGGCTGAGGGTTCATTGGACATCCACGTCGAATAGACCAACAAGGTAGGTTAAAGGTTAATAACAATGATCTAGTTAAAAATATACAGAAGTTTTAATTGCATTAACTAAATTACTCTTCTCAAGCCCTTTGGTTCACATTCCACGAACTGAACCCATTCATACACATTAAATTTTGTAATTAACAGAATGATAAGATGAGCTTCGTTTCTTGTTTTAGGTACAGTGAAATTAGACAAGATCTTTAAAATATTTAAATGTTTCGTCTTGGATGTCGTGGGTTCTATAACAATCAAAAGTTACTGCCATAACTGTTTAATATTTTCTTATTTCACTGAGATAGAAAAGGATTAATAAAATTATAAATATGGATATTTCAATTTATTCGTGCCAAACAATGATTACACTGGGGAACAAAAAAAATTTTTTCTTGGTGCCTGAGATTTTAGACCTTATTCTGGATATTTTCATGCCACTGATTCAGAAAATATCATCCATTTTGTTCTAGCAGCTCTAGTTTTTGAGATATTGCATACGTCATTACCTACTTTATTACCCTTCTGGAACGGTATTATGAGTTGCTCGTAAATCTAAATGCATCTGTATAATTAAATTGTAGCTATGATTTTGCTGATGTTGCTGTTTTGCATGTGTATTGTACATGTACTAACGTGAATTCTTTCCTGTTACAGGTGTTGACATGGCTTCATCACGAAGAAAGTGTTTAAATCATCCAGATGTGTTTTGTTTTATCTGCGGAGAGTACACGTTCATTGAACAGAGAAAAACTATTACTGATTTTGTGAAAAAAGCTTATTTTTGCCTATTTCAAAGTACAACTAGGGGACCAAGATAAGCCATGGGCTCCTCATGCTGTGTGTAAAACGTGTACGGAGCATCTGCGGCAATGGACCAACGGAAAGAGGAGGTGCCTGAAATTTGGTATACCAATGGTATGGAGAGAACAGAGAAACCACAGTGATGACTGTTACTTTTGTTTGGTGAATATAAAGGGCATCAATGGACGTAACCGGAGTAAATGGACGTATCCTGACATAGACTCAGCTAGACGGCCTGTTTCACATTCAGATGAGATACCTGTCCCATCATTCAGCCATCTTCCAGAACTCCCTCAAGAAGATGATGAATCTGCTACTGACAAAGAAAGCATATGTGGGCAAAATGACAGTGATTTCGAAGGACCGTCATCAGTTGCAGAAGGTTTTAGTCAACACGAATTAAACGACCTCATAAGGGACTTAAGTCTTTCGAAGAAATCGTCAGAATTGTTAGCTTCCAGGCTGGGAGAAAAAAATGTACTGCTGCCGGGAACCAAAATCACGTTATATCGCGACAGAGAAAAGGATTTACTGCCCTTCTTCTCAAAAGAGAACGATTTAGTTTTCTGCAACAATGTGCGCGGATTGCTGATGAAAATGGGCATATCGGAATACACACCAAGTGAATGGCGGTTATTCATAGATAGCTCCAAACGGAGCCTAAAATGTGTTCTTCTACACAACGGCAACAGATACAGATCAATCCCAATTGGTCACTCAGTCGGTATGAGAGAAGAGCACGGGACAGTCGCCCTAGTCCTAGAAAAGATATCATACCGAGACCACCAATGGGTGATCTGTGTGGATCTGAAGATGGTGAATTTTCTCCTGGGCCAGCAGAGCGGGTACACCAAGTACCCGTGCTTTATATGTCTCTGGGACAGTAGAGCTAAAGATGAACACTGGGTGAGAAGACAGTGGCCTCTGAGAGAAAACATGGTGGTTGGAGAAAAAAATATCATCAAAGAAGCTTTGGTTGACAGAGAAAGGATCATATTGCCACCACTGCACATCAAACTAGGTTTGATGAAACAATTTATAAAGGCTTTGAACAGAGATGGGATGTGTTTTGGCTACATATGTAGAAAATTTCCTGCGCTGAGCATGGAAAAGCTGAAGGCAGGTATTTTCGATGGACCGCAAATCCGGGAACTCATGAAAGACCCGCGTTTCCAAGATTCAATGGACAACATTGAGGCACGTGCGTGGTCATCGTTTAGTATGGTTGTGAAGAATTTCCTTGGGAACTATAAGGCCGATAACTACGGTGAACTAGTGGAGAATATGCTCTCTTCTTTTTGTAAACTTGGCTGTAAAATGAGCATCAAACTGCATTACCTCCACAGTCATTTGGATCGTTTCCCAGATAACCTCGGTGATCTAAGCGAGGAACAGGGTGAACGATTTCACCAAGAACTAAGGACCATGGAAGAACGGTACCGCGGACGATGGGATACTCACATGATGGCAGATTACTGCTGGAGCATCCAACGCGAATGTCCTGGCACATCTCATCGCAAGAAATCTCAGAAACGCGGTTTATGTGAGATGTCTCAATGAAAGAACTTTTTTTGCCGTTCGTGTCTCAAGCTTGTTTGAATTTAAGAAATATTTTTCGCACCTTATGCTTGTTTGATGTTAATACACTATTTTTGCTGACATTCATCATACTTTTGTATTCAATTGACAACAACAGTGATTGCCAGTCAGCAATTATATAATATTATATACATTATATAGAAATATATATAGATATATATCATATCTTGATAAGCAGAGCTGATGGAGAAAAACTAATGTCACTTTTAGAATCAGCGACCTCAATATACCCAGAAACAGGTCTAACATCTAAGTCACCAAAAGTTGTGTTCCCCAGTAATCAGTCAGGAGGGCCAGAAACTGGCACAACACTCGCACGCACTAGTGATGGATTTAGTTGTGCCGAAACTCTTGTGAAATAAGAAATCACCTTTATTATATATACCTTTGGTTAGCTTCCGCCCGAATTGTTCATTCTGATGAAGGTCAAGCTTTTCACTCCACCTTAGACCTAGTTTAACGTGGAATCCGAACCACGCCCCATCAGCAGCCCAGCGTCTTAACCACTAGGCCACCTAGGGTACTCATTTATCTACCAGCCACTTTATTGTGTGGAAGGATGAACATCTGGGTTTTGCTGCGCGCCGACTGCCGTCGGGTCTCGAACCCGGGGCCGATGGATTCGTAGTCAGCGACGCTAACCACTACACCACCGAGGCGCAACTCTAAATATATTTCCGCCTGCAGTCTTTTCATTCGGTTATACAAGTATGTTAGGGCCATTTATGCTTATTTGCTATATTTCTTAAATTGTTGTTGCTTGAGAGCGACCTGCCCATTTAGTGTGTGTGGGGGGGGGGGGCAGTTTTATATTTAGTTTTCGGGACAAGTTGCATCTGCTTCTTCTATTGTACTCGTAATGTTTAGTTCTGCATCTATCTCTTAGAGTGTAGCGTCGGTTAGGTCGCTACCTCCATATGCGCCCAGCATTTGTTTGTAGCGCACCCAGTTAGCTCGCTTGTAGGCTTTCCTCTCTCTGACTGGGATATGGATTGGGTTTGCAAAAATAAGCATGATTACGGGAAGATGATCACTTGGCGTAATTGGGCCTTCTTTAATGTGGTAGTTGAATTGGTTGCTTGTTATTCATTAACACTATATCTGGCCGGGTGGCAGATCTGTTTGTAATGAAGATTGGGAATTCGGGTCCAACTCTCTCAACTATATTCCTCTCCAAAAGCGTACCTAATCAAATTGTCGCCGATTCTGTTGAGGACTGTGTACCCGGCGGCTGCACAGCGGGCATTCAGATCGCCCATAAGTATGACCGAGATATTTCTATTGAATAGGTTAATGAGGTTGTGCAGTGGCAGGTAGTTTCTCCTCAGTGGTTGGTAGCCAACTGCTATTCTTATTTCTCCCATTTCTGTGCTTATAGTGATGGATAGGTAAGCTTCGTCCAGGGGCTCTCCTTCTTTGTATTGGATTCCTCTTTTAATTGCTATTGCTACTCCGTCATAATGTTCATTGCTGTCGGTTTTTTTTTGATAATGTTGTAGTTAAATATCTTGAGTTTCCTGTCATCTTTCATATATATATATATATATATAAATATATATATATATATATATATATATATATATATATATATATATATATATATATATTAGTGATGTAGGTCACATCCGCATCCGCGGAACATCCGCACATTTTCTCGCATCCGCACTTTGGACTGCGGATGTCGTTCGGATGTGGACGTTGAGATAAAACGTCATTAATAAGCGGAAATTATCAAATTCTACTATATTAATAGAACTAGTTCATTGTGCGCAAAAGTGATGCAAGCGACAAGACGAGAGGCTGTTCTTGTATGAAGTTACTCTCTTGCAACCTACTTAGATCCACGTTACAAAGCTAAGTTATTTTCACCTAGTACATTAGAACGAGTTAAATCATCACTTGGCAAAACAGTTGAAGAGCTTCAATCTCTTGAATCTGTCGCTTCGCCACCCACCAAAAGAATAAAAGTTTCAGTGACAGAACCAACACCTTCAACAAGCAAATCTATCACAGAATCTCTCTCTCAGTTTCTTGAGTCAAGCAGCGATGACGAGACCTACGCGATGTCAAAAGATGTAGTAAAAATGATCGAGAGCTATCACCAAGAAAAACGCCTGGCTGCATGTGACAATCCTATTAGTTGGTGGAAAAATACGCAGAATATCTATCCATGCTTGAGTAAACTTGCAAGGAAACATTTAGCCTGTCCTCCAACAAACGTACCAAGCGAGAGATTATTTAGCAGAGCAGTGCTGGATTAATATATGATGAAAAGAGAAACAGACTGGCAGCAGAAAAGGCAGAAAAATTAATGTTCCTTAAGCATAACCTTCCTATAATTAAGCTTGAATATTAAACGATGAACATCTTAGTTTACTTTATTTTAATTACTCATTTATAAATATGCCTAATAAAACTTTAAACTTAATATAAATAGTTATCAAGCTAATTAAAGATCTCTTTCTATAAGGGTGGAGGTTGGGGAAAGAGGTCGGTGGGGTGAATTTGAGTTGGGTTCACGTCCCGCATCCTGGTAACACAATTATGGTTTCTAATTGTGGCTGAAACTCAACAAAATATAACGAATTTATTTGCAGACGAATTCACTAATTGATTTCTATATTAGTTAGATGCTTGCTATTATTTTATATGTTCAGGGAAAAGTACAGCAATTATTGTACAATTAATCAATTATACTACATTATAATTACAGCTCTCTCTATATAATAACTTATTATATACGTTAAACACAACAAATCTCGAATATATCCTAAAAAATAACGAAAATGTAGACATCCGCATCCGCATCCGCATCCGCGGATGTTGAAATCAAACATCCTCATCCGCATCCGCGGATGTGAAAAAAATGACATCCGCTACATCACTAATATATATATCACATGTGAGCAAATCAAACCCACATTATAAGTTATTTCGTTGGATTCAGAATTGAATTAAAATTTTTAAATCTATTTGGATTTGGATTTGTATAATATAGATGTTCCTTAAGTATGATATATATATATATATATATATATATATATATATATATATATATGTTACAGTCAATATGTAAAATTAGGCAATTTATTAAATGCTCGATTTACTTAATACCTAATTAAAGCTAACCATGAATTTTTAGGCAATATATTGGGAAATACCAGTGGGCATGCGTATGCAGCATTACCAGAAAGGTTAGGATAGGTTAGGTTTTGTGTGTATCACCAATTTGACACATTGCCTGAATTTCAATCAATTTATAAATTGCCTAATTTTAGACATTGACTGTAATATATATATATATATATAATATATATATATATATATATATATATATAATATATATATCGTAAAGAACGACGCTTGTATAGGAGATATTCCGCGCAAGACGAGAAAGAGAAAACAACAAATGAAAAAATGAAGTACCACCTGGGAATCGAACCCGGGATCTTCCGATTGCCGGTCAGACGCGATAACCACTACACCATGGACTCGCGTCTGACCGGCAATCGGAAGATCCCGGGTTCGATTCCCAGGTGGTACTTCATTTTTTCATTGTTGTTTTCTCTTTCTCGTCTTGCGCGGAATATCTCCTATACAAGCGTCGTTCTTTACGTTATTTATACTGCGTGTTCTTTGCAGTTGAATGTATATATATATATATATATATTAAAAGTGAGATGGTGAAATGTGTGAATATGTTGTTACCAGGTGAACAGTGAACACTTCATTGAACTCCTTAATTAATAAGGCGAAATTTTAATCTAATTGTCCTAAACTCAATGTTGAAATAAAGACTGCTAATTAACGTTGCTAATTAAGCCTTCCCAATATAAGCTTTGAAGAAATTTTCATATTTTTAGTTTACGTACGAATATATATATATATATATATACAGGGTGTCCGAGAATTATCTGTACAATTTTTGGCTGTTATTAAAAGTCAACCATGAAGTGTAGAAATTTCAGTGTTGTCCCATTTTACAGAGAATCTCATTAAGTTTTTTCTGATACCAAGTTTTGACAAGTTTTTTAGAAATTCCAGTGTGTCCGAAAATTATCTGTAAAATTTCATCTTTTAATAAAATTCTTGATAACAACGTAAAATTCTTAAACAAGATTATTCAGAATCTGTATTTTCAAAAGTTTCTTTTATTAAAGTAACGTTGTTACAAACATTCGATATGTGCACCATCAGTGATTCGCAAAACATCCAATCGATAATCCAAATGTTGCCATGTACGCTGCAGCATATCCACATCAATTCGCTCAATAGCAGCTGTGATTCTTGCTTTTAAATCATCAATGTCTGTCACCCGCGTACAAAAAAGAAAAACTTGTCAAAACTTGTTATCAGCAAAAACTTAATGAGTTTCTCTGTAAAATAGGACAACACTGGAATTTCTACACTTCATGGTTGACTTTTAATAACAGCCAAAAATTGTACAGATAATTCTCGGACACCCTGTATATATACCGGGTAGACGAAAAAACCTGGACACTTTTGTTTTTCCTACAAATTTCAAACAAGTCAAGCTAATACACCCAAATTAGTACAAGATGTAGCCAATAGTATGATTATCATGTGCTATAAACCTCAGTTAATTATCTTTGGTCGTTTCTTAATTATAAAAAATTTAACTTGACGAAACAAACAGCGAGATTTCGTGAAGCTGCCTACGCCCTTGGATGTGTCAGATATTCGCTACAAAACAAGCAATTTGCGCATGCTCACCTAAGACAATGATAAGTGGCCACATGGCGAATTGGTAGGCTAGCAGTGTCAGGTTTCTTTAAGAAGTGTTGGCTGATGGAATGTTTTTTCTTATTTTTTTTCTTGTGGTGTTAATTAAAATTATATCGTAATGGTTTTAAGTAAAGAAGACTTAGCTGTTATAAAGGCGTGTTTTTCTGAGAAAGGAGTGCTAGAAAAATAATTAGGGAATTTCCGGGAAAAAATTGGAAAAGAAGTATAGTACAATATGTAATAAATAAAATTAGACAATCAGGGTCAACTGACAGAAAACGTGGCAGCGGTCGTCCGCGTACTGCTCGGACTCGAGAAAACGAAATGGCGAATAATTTAAATATTTCGCGCAACAGTGTCAAAAACATAATGAAAAGTAAAGGAATCAGATCTTTTAAAAGATTGAGTGCCCCCAGAATAACAAAAGAAGCCATGGGAAAACGGTTAGAAAGGTGTAATTCTTTGTACAGGAAATTTAATTTAGCAGACATTAAACGCATGTTTTTTCAAGATGAGTCCGGCTTTACATTAACTGTATCAACAAATCGACAAAACAACCGAGTCAATGCATTAACTTCAAAATCGGAAATCCCGCCAGACCGTCTTTATCATCCAATTTCACGATTTTCCAAGAAACTAATGGTATCTTGTGGTGTTTCTTACAATGTAAAAACAAAATTATTCTTTACTGATCCACAGAAAACAAAAATGAACTCGCAAAATTACACTGAACACCTCGGAGAACATTTACCGGAATGCCAAGACCTGTACCCGAACGAAGATTTTATTTTTGTTCAAGACAATACACCATCTCATTCAGCAAAGGCAACCTAAGAATTTTTGATGGCGAACATTCCTAAATTCATAAAAAGTGAAGAATGGCCACCAAATTCTCCTGACTTAAATCCACTGGATTACTTTGTGTGGAATGAGCTGAAGTCATTGGTGTACCATGGTCGCAGGGAACCATTTTCAAACCTGGAAGCACTTAGACAAAGAATTGAGGTTGTTTGGTCTATGGTGTCCCAAGACAAAATCAAGTCATCCATAGATCAGTGGAAAAGGAGAGTACTGGCCGTAATTCAAGAAAATGGGGGGGGGGGCAATAAAACATCGATTTCAATAGGGTAAGTTTTATGAGTTCCATTGAAATTTTTAGCACATGATAACTATACTATTGGTTACATCTTGTACTAATTTAGGTGTATTAGCTTGATTAGTTTGAAATTTGTAGGAAAAACAAGTGTCCAGGTTTTTTTCGTCCACCCGGTGTGTATATATATATATATATATATATATATATATATATATATATATATACCTTACAACCTTACAAAGGTTCCGCGTGATGATTTCTCATTTCGCGAAGGTCAAGCTTGTCGCCCCTCCTCTATATATATATATATATATATATATATATATATATATATATATATATATATATATACGCCTTAGAGACGGGGCCACCAGCTTGACATCCGCGTGAAGAGAGACCAACGCACGAAACAACATAAGGTTCATAAGGTGTATATTATATATATATATATTAGGGTGTCACTTATTTTTCAACTTTTAAGTTTCCGTGCTCTGACCCCATCAAAGTATGCCATATGATGTAAAAACACTGTGTACAAAGTTTTATTGAGATATTTTAATATTTAGAGGTCGCTCAACGGCTTCGAAGTATTGGATATGAGATTCTCAGAAAGTGTGAATATAAACAATTTGCAAATGTATTTAAACAATTTATTATGTTCGATGGACCGCAAATCCGGGAACTCATGAAAGACCCGCGTTTCCAAGATTCAATGGACAACATTGAGGCACGTGCGTGGTCATCGTTTAGTATGGTTGTGAAGAATTTCCTTGGGAACTATAAGGCCGATAACTACGGTGAACTAGTGGAGAATATGCTCTCTTCTTTTTGTAAACGTGGCTGTAAAATGAGCATCAAACTGCATTACCTCCACAGTCATTTGGATCGTTTCCCAGATAACCTCGGTGATCTAAGCGAGGAACAGGGTGAACGATTTCACCAAGAACTAAGGACCATGGAAGAACGGTACCGCGGACGATGGGATACTCACATGATGGCAGATTACTGCTGGAGCATCCAACGCGAATGTCCTGGCACATCTCATCGCAAGAAATCTCAGAAACGCGGTTTATGTGAGATGTCTCAATGAAAGAACTTTTTTTGCCGTTCGTGTCTCAAGCTTGTTTGAATTTAAGAAATATTTTTCGTACCTTATGCTTGTTTGATGTTAATACACTATTTTTGCTGACATTCATCATACTTTTGTATTCAATTGACAACAACAGTGATTGCCAGTCAGCAATTATATAATATTATATACATTATATAGAAATATATATAGATATATATCATATCTTGATAAGCAGAGCTGATGGAGAAAAACTAATGTCATTTTTAGAATCAGCGACCTCAATATACCCAGAAACAGGGGATCAATCCCAGAATAGGCACCTGAAATCATTTTTAGGTGCTTAATCTGGGATTGAGGCAAAACACAGGTGCTTAATCTGGGATTGAGGAGAAAAAAATATAAACAGTTTTTAGAGATATAATTTCATTGTTTTTATCAATATTTGAAAAAATAAATTTATAATATCTAAAATTTTTCTTTATTCATTAAACCACTTTAAACCTTTTATAACTTTGCCTTTATTACATTTGTAATAAACTTTGTATAAACAATAAATTTTGTAATCATCAGTTTTTTTTTATTTAATTGAGGTTGAACGCAGGTGCTTCATCTGGGATTGAGGTACATCAGGTGCCTATTCTGGGATTGACCCGAAACAGGTCTAACATCTAAGTCACCAAAAGTTGTGTTCCCCAGTGAATTAATTATCATACGTTCAGTTGCAATGAAAGTGACTCAATGCTTGATCCATGCGTTGTGCACTTTTAGCAAACACTTCAGCTGGGCTTATATTAATGCAAGTTTTCTAAACTACTAAAGAGCATTTGTTAATATCCCATGGACACTACTAAAGATAGGCCATACCCCCGCCTTGAAAGGGGTAGTGTATCTATCGTACTGCTTATATAACTCCACAAATTTCATTCAATCAGCATAACTTCAACAGACTTCAACAAACAAACGATCTTTGTTCAGTGAAAGTATAGCTAACATTAGATACACACTAGTAAATAACTAAAGACAAGATGGATAACCATGAAGATTTACAAAGTATTGTTATTTACGGAATGGCATGCAAGGAATCTAGTAAAATTATTCCTATTTGAATATGCCTTTCAGAAGCACTAGCACTTTTCTAGTAAATTTTTTTATTCATTTAATTATTTACAATAGAAAATAAGAAAATTAACAAAAAATAGATGTTAAACAAAGAACAGTAAGCAATAAATTTAGTACATTATATTGTATATATATATATACAAGGTATAACAAAAGTCCGTTACCACCGGAGATTAATTTTATTTGTTATGAAGACAATAAATGTTCAAATTGCTTACCAATCAGGTATTGACATATGTTAATTCAATCACATAAGCTACAGTGAACGTTACGTTGAACATCCTTATTGATGTTGTTATTAATTCTTGTTGTATGTTGTCTTTTAACTGTTGAATAGTTCGTGGTCTTTTCTGGTAAACAACCGACTCTTAACTGTCTCCAGAGGAAGCTACGTGTAATAAAGCTAATTTTACTTTCTGTTGTGGTGTGTAATCAGCCATATTGTTCATCATTTATAAACCTGAAACAAAAAGAAAAACATTAATTTCCTATGATAACCGACTTGTGCTACACCCTATATACAGTATATATATATATATGTGTGTGTGTGTGTGTGTGTTAGTAGCGATCAGTGACAATTATGTATAGGGAAGCAAGCATACTCTATTATACAGTGTGTGTATATATATATATATATATATATTTGGGCTTTGTAGTGGCCGATGTCGTAACACCGCTTCTCGGAGATCAGCGAAGTTAAGCGACATTGGGTCTGGGTAGTAGTTGGATGGGAGACCGTCCTCTGCGCCCAGATCATGTAGCGACCCGTGGTTCGGATCCCACGTAAAGCTATAGGTCCCCTCCGTCATATGACCTCAGATGTTGCGAAGGAGGTTAAACAACCCAATTAAAAAAAAAATATATATATATATATACATACAGGAAACACCAACCTCTTTTATTTATACACCAGCTCTATCCTCTATCCCCCGCGATGAGGGCGGGGGAGGAAGGGGATGGACAGTTGACGAACGACATTAACCTCAATATAGCAACTTCACTTTGATTTATTCATAATTAAGTAAACTCTAATTACAATTAGCTTGTATTTCTTCTTCTAAAAATATATTTGGTAATAATTGCCAGTTATTTAGTCATTTAATGTTATAAGCTCATTAATTAAACGATTTAAAAGGATTCCGTTAGCATAATAGCAAGAATAAGCAACTCTCTAAGTTGCTTCCACGATCCACGTTTTGCCAAAAGAAATGAATGCGTTATGGGTCTGTGTATCCATCGGTGAATATTTTTTATTCTTTTAAGACATAATATTAATTCGTCCCCAAGTATAGCGATCAATAATTTTATTGTATATCATTTATTACATTTATACTATCGTATAAGCAGCGAAATTATCGGTGAATTGATACAATTTTTATAAAACACAAAGGTCTCTTTTCTTTTAGTGCAGTGTTCAATCGATCCAATTGTTGACAGTAGATTTGAGCGGTGATTGTTTGTTGTGTGGTAAGGTTTCAAAGTGTATTACACCACCTTTATCCCACCAAACACTAAGCAACACCTTCCGAGGGTGAAGATTTGGTTTTGGCTGTGGTGTCTCTGGTTATCCAACACAAACCCACTGTCGACGGCGCTTAACATTCTGGTACAGTATCCACTTTTCATCACCAGTCACTAAACGGTGCAAAAACGGATCTTAGAGTTCACGGGAATGAAGAGCTGTGTTAATATTTACCCGCACCCTCAGACTGTCGACCGACAATTCATGTGGCACCCATTTTCCTAACTTAGGCATTTTCCCGAGTTGTTGCAAATGTCGATGGATGGTGCACGGGGATGAATTGAGTTTCTGGGCCAATTCTTCGACAGTTGTTGAACAGTCTTCTTCAAGTGCGGCTAACAGCAGGTCGTCATCAAACTCAGCAGGGCGTCCAGAGCGTGCTGCATCTGTCAAACAGCAGTCATCATTCCTAAACTTTTGAAACCATCTTTGACATTTCCTCACATACAGAATATCGTTGCCATAAACGTCCTGAGTGTTTCGCGTTGCTTCAGTAGCACTATTCCCTCTTTTGAACTAGTAAAGCATTATATGCCTGATATGCTCTTCTGATACCGCCATGTTTATGAGGGATTCACATAAAGCAAAACACACGTCTTCACTGGTCAAGGTCTGTAAAGTATGTAGCGAAACACGATATATCTCCTCTTAGATATAACCTTCGGAAAATTTATGCTTAAACCGAGTAGGACTAGTTTAAACTTAATCTATCGTAAAAAAAAGCCATTACTTATGGGATACCTGATATATATATATATATATATTATATATATATATATATATATATATATATATATAATGAATAAAACCACGAAGCAAAGGAAACAGAGAATGGTGCTCAAGAACTTTCGTCTAATGACATCCTCAGGAACACTGAAGTACATAAAGAGTTACAGCCTATATATAGGTTACAGAAAAAAAAAAAAAAAAAAAAAAATATATATATATATATATATATTATATATATAATAAACGGAGAAATAAAATTAAAATTAAAGGATTGTGGAGGGGCATACAAATTTGTAAGGAAAAACTACCGATTTTTAGCACAAGATCAAATGAATTGTTTCCAACCAATGTTATATATATAAAAAATATAAAAAATAATACAAATTTATACTGGAAATCTGCCCGGGTTTTAGCACTCTGCCCTTCCTGTATTAAAAATAAATTGAAAAATAAAAGTTATTAGAGTGGCATAGAAGTTTACTAAAGATTTAGCGTTCTACCCTTCTTATCTAAATCTGTTCTGAAGGAATTCAAAACAACAGGATCGAGTTGAAAAAGACCTTTGCTTATGTCGAAGTTATTTGTAAGTTGGATAATGGCAGACTCAAGAATATTTCTATTAACAATGTTGCTAGAGTGAAAAAAAACAAGCATTATTCCAATCAATACAGTGGGATAACTCTGACAAATGGACAAAAAGGGCACTGGACGACTGTCCTGTTCTAATGGAATATTGATGCTGTTTTATACGTGTGTGCAAATCCTTTCCCGTCTGACCTATGTAAAAGGAATACATTGTTTACAACCAATTTTATAGATAATGCCTGAATTATTGGTAGGGCTATTTTTTACTATGATATTTTTCACAATATTGTTATATGAAAATACTACATTATATCCAAAAGTTTAAGTACATTAGCAATGCCTAAAAAGCCCGGGAAAAATGGAAGTACTAAAATATTTTTTGACAAAGCACGAGTGTTATTACTGATACGATAGAAAGTTCGTTTTGCCTTGTTGAGACAAGATTCCATAAACGCAGATGGATAACACAGATCACTTCCAATATTTTAGTACTTCCATTTTTCCCGGGCTTTTTAGGCATTGCTAATGTACTTAAACTTTTGCATATTAATGTAGTATTTTCTTATAACAATATTGTGAAAAATATCATAGTAAAAAATAGCCCTACCAATAATTCAGGCATTATCTATAAAATTGGTTGTAAACAATGTGATTCCCTTTATATAGGTCAGACGGGAAAGGATTTGCACACACGTATAAAACAGCATCAATATTCCGTTAGAACAGGACAGTCGTCCAGTGCCCTTTTTGTCCATTTGTCAGAGTTATCCCACTGTACTGATTGGAATAATGCTTCAGTGTTATTTCACTCTAGCAACATTGTTAATAGAAATATTCTTGAGTCTGCCATTATCTAACTTACAAATATCTTCAACCTAAGCAGAGGTCTTTTTCAACTCGATCCTGTTGTTTTGAATTCCTTCAGAACAGATTTAGATAAGAAGGGTAGAACGCTAAATCTTTGGTAAACTTGTATGCCACTCTAATAACTTTTATTTTTCAATTTATTTTTATATACAGGAAGGGCAGAGTGCTAAAACCCGGGCAGATTTCCAGTATAAATTTGTATTATTTATTTTTTTATATATATATATAACATTGGTTGGAAACAATTCATTGATCTTGTGCTAAAAATCGGTAGTTTTTCCTTACAAATTTGTATGCCCCTCCCACAATCCTTTAATTTTTAATTTATTTCTCCGTTTATTTATATATATATATATATATATATATATATATATATATATTATATATATATATATTTTTCTGTAACCTATATATAGGCTGTAACTCTTTATGTACTTCAGTGTTCCTGAGGATGTCATTTGACGAAAGCGCTTGAGCACCATTCTGTGTTTCCTTTCCTTCGTGGTTTTATTCATCATAAATATTTTCACGTGTTACTTTCGTGAAATAATTTTCATATATATATATATATATATAATATATATATATATATATATATATTAGAGGTGGAACGAATGTCAATTTGTGATATTCGCGAATGCGAATGCGAATGCGAATATTTTTTTTAATATTATCGCGAATGCGAATGCGAATATTTACTAAAATTACTATTAGAATTAATATATTCGTTTTTCATCATTAGAATTGAGGTATTTAAAATTTTAAATGTTAACTTGTAAGAGTTTCGCCATAGAAAATTAAATAGGAATAAATTCCATTGAATTTTCTATGTTACCGGGATACGGGACGAGGACCCACTCTTATAATGTATCCCACCAACCTCTTTCCCCAACCTCCACCCTTGAAAGAGGATGACTATTTCTTTATAAATGCCACGGAGCATCGTTTAGTCGGCAAGAGAAATAAGACATTTCATTCATGTGAAGAGTATTCCCAATCTTCCGATAATGGTATTGATAAAGAAATAGTTTAGGCACTCACTGGTTGACTCTTCGTACTTGAATTCTACTATTGGTCGATTATATTTTAGGAATAGTAGTTTTTCCGCTCTCTCCGCTGATAGTTTGGAGCGTTTTGTATCGTACACTAGACCGGCACCACTGAAAAGGCGTTCACTCGCAACACTGGATGGTGGACAAGCAAGAAAAACACCTTGCTAATTGCGACAACTCTGAAAATTGTTCGGCATGCACTCTCCACCATTCCAGAGGATTTTCGTCAGTTGGCAGTCGTTTTTCCTTGAGATACTTGTCTAGATTCTTTGAAGATCGTTCTGAAATCCTTTCTCCAGACTCATCGTCACTGCTCGAGGAAAGGATTTCTTTCATAGCTTCGGCGACAGACGTGGACGGTTTTTTATCGCGCGGTTTTTCATCACGAAGGCCTGGAGATTGAGAATCTGTCTTTTCCTTACTAAGTGCTTCACATTTTAATCCAACCTCTACTTTAACCCTGTCCGTAACAAAAGAAGAGCTGAAAAATTTTACTTTGTATCTAGGATCTAAAAATGTAGCAATGTAGTACAAGTCGTTGTTTTCTGCTGAATCGAACCTTTTTGTTATTTCTGATAAACATTGTTTCTCGCATCGCTTTGATCCCATGACTTTCTTCAGCTGTGGACAAATTGGACATCAATACTTTCTTCAGAGTGGTCACGAGAGGAATGACGTCCGCTATTGATGATGAGTTGCTGCTGATATTTCTTGTGATATCTTCGAATGGTTGGAGTAGAGTAATGCATTTGTCCAGAGTTGAATTGTCTTGAAGTGTTAAGGTTTGATCTTACCGGTTGCAGTGGCATACAAGCAGAGAGGTTCATTGATAGCTTTCATTCTGATCATCATTTGCAGAGTACTATTCCAACGAGTAGGAACGTCATGAATCACAGAAAGCAGTGGAGCATTTATTCTAGCCTGAATTTTCTTAAACTCTTCTTGGGCCATGGTTGAATGATTGAAATGTGTCGCAATTGACCTACATTTTGAGATGACTTCAACGACTGCTTTCTGAGATGACAGAGAATTTTTGACAACAAGGTGCAATTGGTGACTGGCACAGTTGGTGTTGTTAACACCTGAAAGAAACAACGCTTTTTTCATATTAGCACCTGCATCCCTCATGACGCAGTGAACATCATCCGCGCACAGACTCCACTTCTCCAACAAATTGTCAAACACTTGGCTGAGATATTCCCCTGTGTGACGTTCAGAGAGGGGTTCAGCGCAGAGCACAAAACTCTGACGTTTGAATTCTTTGTCCACAGCGTGACTGGTCAGTGACAGCAACGAAACACCTGATTGTGTATCAGACCACTCATCGGTGGTGAACAGTGGCGGTTCCTCATATGGGCAATATGGGCAGCCGCACAGGGCGGCATTTGTGGAGGGGCGGCATGAGCGCCTGCAAAAAAAATAAAAATAAAAATAAGAATAAATAAATAAATAAATAAATAAAAATAAAAAATAAAATAAAATAAATAATAAAAGATCAATGACTTTGCATCAAGGAAGGTAAGAAGAGTCAGGCTTTAGATGGCAGTTGTGCTGTGGTGCAATTTATTTTGTTTCTTGTTCAAAGTGTAGCATAATAATTACCCTCTCTTAAGTGTCTTATTCTATTTATGTGATAGAGCATTTGTACAATTTAGAAATTTGATTCTCTAGTTTATTTATGGCAGTTGTGCAATTTAATTTGTATTTTTCCTGTTCATAGTATCATAATTACATTCTCTTAAGTGAGTTATTCTATTTACGTGATGAAGGATTTGTAAAATTCAGAAATTTGAGTCTTTGTTTTGGTTCTGAAGTTCCAACAATTAGTCCAATAAAAAGTTTTTTGTGAAAGAGTTATGTCTGTCCTTTATTTTGGGGGGATTCGAATGTGTGTGTTGGCGAACAGGGGGGGGGGCGCTGAAGGTGAGGTTCGCCCAGTGCGTCATGTAAGCTAGGACCGCCACTGGTGGTGAAGGACAGTTTCGATGATTGTTTGAGGGAGCTGATATTGTCTCCAATTGTACTTCTGACAGAATCATACATTGTCTCACAAATTTTATCTCTGTAATACTTTCTTTGGCGCAGTGGATAACATGGCGCCGCTTCTTTCATGAGCCGCACAAAGCCAATATCTTCCACGTGAGAAAATGGAAGATCATCCATTACTAACATTTCTGCAATCTTACTGTCCATGCTCTTTGTTTTTGCGTTGTTCACATCCCACAATTTTGTCTTTTCAAGACACATTTCAAGAGTAGCTTGCTTCATCCTCGCAGCTGGTGTTGGAGATGCCTTCCTCTTCTTGCTACTTTCTTTCGCTTCTTCTTCGGTCTTACTCATATTCTTATACTCTGCAGGGTGTTTGCTGTTAAGATGATTACGCAATCCAGACGTCGTTCTTCCTTTTCGCGAATAATTGGCTTTACAAAGCTTACACTTAGCAATATCATTTGATACTAACTCAAAATAGTCCAAACGGCATTGGAGGACGCCATCACAAAGCACCTGACACAATGAATTGGGGCAATTGAAGGCGACACAGGGTTATAGACGGACACTTGCACGCACCCTCACTCAGCCAAGGCTCGTGGGTAACTGACTCGCCAGGCTCCGCACAACCGACCCCTCTCGACAGCTACAGCTGCATCTGCCGCTAGTCAGGAAAAAAACGTCGCTCATACGCACACAGCGACACACGGGAAACAGACGTGGCAGCATCCAACAGTTTCATTTTCGCACCAACCGTTTCTGCGACAATTATAATAAAAAAAAACTAATGCATTACTTATAGCACGAAATATTCGCATTCGCATATTCGCACATCTAAATGCGAATGCGAATGCGAATGTTCAAAATGATGCGAATATTCGCAAATGCGAATGCGAATGCGAATATTCGGTCCACCTCTAATATATATATATATATTACACCATATCAAAGCCTTGCAATTTTTGGATCACTTTAACATATTGCTTCTCAAAGCATTCGGGAAGCAATATGTTAAAGTGATCCCTCCTGGGAAGCAATATGTTAAAGTGATTAACACTGGGAAGCAATATGTTAAAAAGAGAAAGGTTGGTTGGTTAGAAAGAGGTTGGTAATCTAGGCTAACTAACAAAAATATCACGACCTAACTTAACCAATCGTGAAGGGCGTACAGTTGACCTCACGATTGGTTAGGTTAGGTCTTGATATTTTCGTTAGTTAGCCTTATAAGGCTAACTAAAGAAGGCTGGGGGCGCTGATCTTCAGGTGATCCAAATATTTTACATTCACCAAAAATGGCAAAGCATAATAAGTTAAGTTTTCCATAAATTTACATTTTCTCGACTAGCTAATCTCTAAATATTATAAACTATTGTAATGTAACTGTAATTGGTTGTGTAATGTCTATTTTTGGGAAGCAATATATTAAAATGATTAACACTGGGAAGCAATATGTTAAAGTGATATACACTGGGAAGCAATATGTTAAAGTGATATACACTGGGAAGCAATATGTTAAAGAGAGGTTCCTGGGAAGTAATATGTTAAAGTGATCCTAATTTTTGATTCCACTGATTTTGAGACAAAATTTATTAAAAATCCAACTCAAACAGATTCATTATTTATCCCCTTATCTTTATTTCGGAGTTGTATATATATATATACCTATATATCGTATACTTTCTCTCAAAAAATGCGGCCACCGTTTTCACTGGACCAACAAAACCACAATTTCAAAGATAACTGAATGAAACACAAATCATATTAAACCCTTTATATTGTCCTTAAAATGAGAGGTAGTATATTTAAATCGGATGAGTTGTCTTTCTACAAATTCAACTTGAACATAGATGCTTAAAAATAAAGTTAACAAAGATGATAATTAGGGACTTAGCTGAATATTAAGAAGTTTACACTGAACAATACCAGTTGAATAAAACATTGACGGAGCAGGTGTTCAATGTGTCCTCCATTATTATCAATGACCAATTGTAGCATTGTGCGTCAGTGGCAACGTTTAGTTGACAAAGTTTACAGACAACATATTAAAATATATTGATGAACTTCGAAAGTGCATTTTAACAGCATGGAATGAGCTCGATCAAGACACCATTTCTGCAACAGTTCTCCAGTGGTGCACAAGGACCTTACTTTAGAAGAGACAATAATATATATATATATATATATATATTATATATAGGGTGGCCCTTAAGTTCCAATCGGTTATAATTAAAGCGAAAATCCATCTACCGGATTTTTTTTAAAAAAAGGAAAGAATATTTGTCGAGATGGTTACATTTTCCATTTTGAATAATCCAAAAATATTTCTAAACTTATTATGAACTTTTTACTTTTTTTTTTGTATTTTCGCTTTAATTATAACTCCTTGTTGCGGGCTCTGAATGTATTTTAAAATATTACGTTTTGAGGGGGGAAATTATGCTTTCCAACTGATAACGACTAAGAGAACGCATTGTGAAAGGCTTAGAACAAGCTTAAAGCTGAGAATCCATTTGTTTGCGATGAGTAAGCGTGATGCGTGTACCTATGCGCATGCATGATCTGTATCCATATTTTCACGAGTCCATTCAATGTAAATATGAACGCAAGACGCTGTGCATATGACAAAGGTGATTTTCAAATAATGGCTTAATCACTATGCCAGCTTTGGGAATTTGAAGGCGTGAGTATTCATAATGAATACTTATGACATTACGTATAACAAAGTTGTATTTGAACTCATTTTAGAGCGTAATGGAAGGTAAAACGGGAGAATGAACGATGTGCTGATTACAGTCTAGGATTACAGTTGGGCTAGAATTGTCTTGTTCTAAACTTTTCGCAGTTGTAGCCAAAATATTTCCAAATTTTATCATATCCTTGTGACCTGTATTACCAACATCACAACAATGACATGGGCTATTTCGAACCACTTCGATGAGATTTCCCATACTATCATGGAATCCATCATTGGCTTTAGTTTTCGGTGGCCAGAGCTGGGCAGTATTTAAATACATTTGTATTTAAATACGTATTTAAATACATTTGTGTATTTAGAACTGTATTTATAAATACATTGTTTTTCATGTATTTAAATATAGTATTTAAATACTTTAATGAGTATTTAAATACAATGTATTTAAATACAATGTATTTAAATACTCAAAATATAAAAATGTAAATACTTTTACTGGTTTAATACACGTTCTGTACTAGCACAGTACGACGCGTCGACAGTGTAGTACAGCATGGTTCATGTTTCAACGTGTCAGTTCAATCAGTTGTGTGCCACTCTTAGTCGAAAGCGGTTGATTTCTTTATCGTGTGAGTGTCATGGCTTCAACAAGCAAATTTGTATGTATTTAAAATGTATTTACAAATGTATTTAAATACAATTGATGTATTTTGTATTTAGTATCAAAATACATTCGTAAAATGTATTTAGTATTTAGTATTTAAATACATTTCTCCCATGTATTTAGTATTTAGTATTTAAATACATTCAATGTATTTATTGCCCAGCTCTGTCGGTGGCATACTGCTGTTCGGAGCTGCACATGTCTCTTGGAAGTCACTCTGAGTAACGATGTCACATCATGGAATGCCCTTGTGTGAATAGTGTTCGTATTCGCAACCAATCATTCTGGGAGAGAGCGAGAAAATACAGATATGGAATACGGATACGAACACACGCACACACACACACACACACACACACACACACACACACACACGCACATGGATTCATAACTTCTGTTTCGTATATATAACGCGGTTTATTTTACGGATACGGGATACGGACTACACATACGGACAAATGGATTTCAACTTTATAGACTCTTCGTTCGCGCAACATGCGGAGTTTCCTAATTACAGAACTATACTACCACATCATTAGATACTGTAAGACCTGCAACCCATAACGCCCCTTCTCTTGCCTGTAAGTTTGCAGATTTTCCTTCGAGCTCCCTCTAGCTTAAATGATAAAACTTACGGCTACACTCGCTATATAAAGTGCGTGAGTCATCTCGATGGCTCCACTCTCACACAGCTCGTTCTGCAACTTATCTCTTTGAATCTCCAGAAAATGCTGCATACAGCTCGCATACGACATAAAAAAAGTCATTAATTCAATTGGTTCCTTCCCGAATATAGCATCTTTCTTACTGCATCAAATAGTCATAACAAAAATAAAAAGCTTTATAGTCTTTTGCGGCAAATTAAGGCACTTCTGCTACATTCAAAATTCAATATGGCACCCATACTGCCTCTTAAACACAAGAAGGCACTTTTACTATCTTTAAGTTATGGACATGAACTATCTTCTTCAATAAATTTGACTTTGGATCGTACTTGTAGCCTGAATTCGTAGGCTGGAACTCTTATTGAAGTGTTATTGAAATATTATTATTCAAAGTGTTAAGAACTTAAAATCTATCTGCAAGGAGATGCTCCTTATACTGATCCCTAAAATCTCGTGTATTGATGCTTATTATATGAGTAATCATTTTGGAAGACAAAATATCTGTAAATATCTTTCACACGAAGATGTCGCAAAACAACCTTAACTTCATTATTCATTGGCCGATCAAATTTTGTTAACCTAAATTCTCAAATTTTAATTATGTTGTTACAAATTAAATTTTTAAATAAATATTAAACGCTCACACATTTTCAAAGTAAAGCAAAATCTTAATAATTTAATTTCTCAAGTACAAAGATCACTAAAAAACGTCACTATTCACAAAACAAAGTCCGTAATAATTAATTATTCTATTACAGTTGTTTATAGTCATCTCTCTTCTTAGACATTCAATGGTTAATCCTGAAGAATTCGTTCGATCTTTGCCTCCTCATTGATTAAATTAATCCAGCAATTAATTACATTCCGTTTTCTAATAAGAAAATACGTTTAATCCCTAGGAATTGAATCTCCTTTACAAACTCATGCATAAATAAATCATTATTTTACCTATTTACTTATAATCATTTATACCCAATTATATCCTACCTCAGAGTTATTTCCATTTGCTTATTTTCCATTAACAATTCGATTCCTATACTTAATATTATTTATCGAAAATATTAACTATTATTATAAATTCATAGACGAGTGCATTAATTTTGCAACTCAAAGAGTCAACGTAAATCAACTGTAAATATTCAACTATAAATATTCTTTAAAAGACATTCAGCAACTTGTTTTATTTCCTACATTTATTTCACTTCAAACGAACTAACCTCTTTACTGAGATAGATAGATAGATAGATAGATAGATATTCAATATAGCTGTACAGTATGGATTAAAAGCTTGTATCCAAATTTTGTTTTATTCCTACAACAGGACCGAAAAGGATGTAAACTTTTAAAAAGCCAATCGTTTTAGCCAAATTCAGTCAGTCGATCATGTCTCTTCTCATTTCCGATAAATACGTTTTGTATAAAAAACTTGTAGTTTATATTACATTCCGGAATTTGTTTTAGAGTATTTTACTCAATAACAGTTTGCAACGATGCGAAACATAAGAGATGGTTTACCTCGACCGTCGGTCGATTTACAATGACCTAACCTATATAGTGTTACGTCGTGACCAATGTAGTAACATCGCTTCCCGTCGACCAGCGATGTTAAGTGACAATGGGTCTGGAGAGCAATTGGATGGGAGACCGTCCTCCGCGTTCGGATGATATAGCAACCCGTGGTTCGGATCCCATTAAAGCTGTAGGTCCCTTTTTTAGATGTTGCGAAAGATGTTAAACAACCCAGCTAAACAACAATAACAAACCTGTATAAGTTAAATTGCCGATGCCGCATTCACAGAAAGAAATTAATTTTGCTGAAATAAAATGCTTTTTTTTTTTTTAGCGTCGATTACTGAAGTTTCAATTCTTCTCGTACCTCCCTCCCCTCCCCACAGAAAAGAGACTCAATAAAAGAAAGGCTACAGGATAATGTGTTATAGAATGGTGGTATTTTTGTAATTAATCTTTTGCAACGTAAAGAGGAAGCGTTATTACAGTAAAATGTCAAATGAATCTTAGATGAAAATCGATTATTAGACTTTCTAGGTTTACTCTGATTCAACTATGATTGTAGCCTCATCATTCCTGCAGCGACTTCCTACGTGTTCTCTGCCTTCGCAAGCACTCCTCTTTTTTTCCTCGATTGCCTCTATGCCTCAAATAAGGCATTCATTGTTCTTAACCAGAGACAACGCACTGGTGCCACACATAGCACCTCGAATCGAGGAACTCCAAGTCAAGGGTCTTCCGTCCCTCTTCACTCAGTCTTCAGTCATACATTGGCCTTCGGCCATGTAGCAGCTTACTGTAACAGGCCTTTCGCATAGCCATATTTTGTCATTCCCTTTTTCAACTGTAAACACTTAAATTCACTTCGCGCGCACTCTTGTAATTCATTTACTAGGCTACTGTGCATTCTTTTTCCATGTAATTTCCATGTAATTTCCATGTAATTTCCATGTGAATTTCCGTGTAGTTCTGCTTCCATGTAATAACATTTAATATTAACTGTTCATTCAGTTCATTCATTTTCCTTCCTTACAACACAATTAATCAAGCAACTGTACGTTATTTCACTCTGACATTTATCATTATTAATTAAATTAATTAATTCAATTAAAAACTACGAAACTTATTAATCTCTTATTTTTTACCTTAATTTTGGTGTCCCATCAGTCAAGCAAACACCTCTTTAATTAACTGATTACATTAATTATAGGGCCCAGTCAACAGGTTACGATATACACACACACTTGTATGTATATACAGTATATATATATATATATATATATATATATATATATATATATATATATATATATAAACCTCTTGCTGTATCTACACTTAAGCACTTTCTTTTTAAAAAGGCTTGTATTGTCTCCTACCTTAGTTGCCTTTCTTCGTTTTACTTTCAATTTCCGATACACCTAGCTTTTTATTTGTTAGTCAAATATTGTAGGAATTTTAATTCTTTCACATCCTCCAAATTCTCTTTATTCACCACAGTGTTACATGTTGACTCTCCTTCTCTTTCAGCAACAAGAAGCTTTTATTTACATTCACTTTCAATAATCTCCTTCACATACACCAACAAAATTTATCATCGCTATCCTCAATTCATTCTCTAATTCAATCAGAAGCATCACGTCATCAACATATATCAGATGCAACACTTGTCACTCATTCTCTTCCAAATTCAGGTTTACTCTTCCCTCTCAACTTTTGTGTGTCTGTCCACTGTCTTTCTTCATTTTATGCCACACATCAACCAATTTAATTTTACACACTATAAACATATGATCTGACAAACCTTTACTGAATCCCCACACAACACTTACATATGCGCCTTGGTGGTGTAGTGGTTAGCGTCGCTGACTATGAATCCATCGGCCCCGGGTTCGAGACCCGGTGACGGCAGCCGGCGCGCAGCAAAACCCAGCTGTTCATCCTTCCACATAATAAAGAGTGGTTGGTAGATAAATGGGTACCCCTGGGGAGCCTAGTGCTTAAGACGCTGGGCTGCTGGTGGGGCGTGGTTCGGATTCCACGTTAAACTGTAGGTCTAAGGTAGAGTTAAAAGCTTGACCTTGGTCAGAATGAACAATTCTGGCGGAAGCTAACCAAAGGTTATATATATACTGTATATATTGGTAACCTTGGTTTTGCTTCCTCCCAAATTGTTCATTCTGACGAAGTTCAAGCTTCTTGACCCACATTAGACCTAGAACGTGATGTGAAATCCTAACCACAACTCACCATGGGTCGTCAGAAATTACAAAGTCCTCGCCCGGACTCTATCTCACGACATTCCGGTCAGCAGCTTAGCTTCTCAACCACAAGGCCACCAAGGGTATCCATTTATATACAAACCAATGTTTTGTATGGGTGAACTGAGCACCACATGTAATCGCCAGGAATTGAACCCAGAGCCGGTGGATCCTTAGCTAGCAATGCTATCCGTAGTATATATATATATATATGATGAATAAAACCACGAAGGAAAGGAAACACAGAATTGAGTTGTCTTGTTCAATCCCGTTTTTGGATGTGCGTGTACATAGGGAAAGCCCAGGTTTTAAGTTTAGTATCTATCGGAAAAAAAAAAAAACAATTTGTCCTACGTACACTTTTACTCGGGACATGACACCCCCACTAAGGCCATTTTTTCTTCAATGTTTCTCCGCGCCCTTAGGATCGCCAGTCCGGAATACATCGATACCGAATTACAAAAAATCAACGGTATTGGAAGTGATCTGTGTTATCCATCTGCGTTTATGCAATCTTGTCTCAACAAGGCAAAACGAACTTTCTATCGTGTGAATAATAACACTCGTACTTTGTCAAAAAATATTTTAGTACTTCCATTTTTCCGGGGCTTTTTAGGCATTGCTAATGTACTTAAACTTTTGGATATTAATGTAGTATTTTCATATAACAATATTGTGAAAAATATCATAGTAAAAAATAGCCCTACCAATAATTCAGGCATTATCTATAAAATTGGTTGTAAACAATGTGATTCCTTTTACATAGGTCAGACGGGAAAGGATTTGCACACACGTATGAAACAGCATCAATATTCCGTTAGAACAGGACAGTCGTCCAGTGCCCTTTTTGTCCATTTGTCAGAGTTATCCCACTGCATTGATTGGAATAATGCTCAGTTTTATTTCACTCTAGCAACATTGTTAATAGAAATATTCTTGAGTCTGCCATTATCCAACTTACAAATAACTTCAACATAAGCAAAGGTCTTCTTCAACTCGATCCTATTGTTTTGAATTCCTTCAGAACAGATTTAGATAAGGAAGGTAGAACGCTAAACCTTTGGTAAACTTGTATGCTACTCTAATAACTTTTATTTTTCAATTTATTTTTATATACATCGAACTTAAACAAAAAGGGCAGAGTGCTAAAACCCGGGCAGATTTCCAGTGTAATTTTTTTTTTTTTAAATTATCTATAACATTGGTTGGAAACAATTCATTTGATCTTGTGCTAAAAATCGGTAGTTTTTCCTTACAAATTTGTATGCTCCTCCCACAATCCTTTAATGTTTGTTTTTAATTTTTATTTCTCCGTTTATTATACAGTATACAGGGTGTCCGAGAATTATCTGTACAATTTTTGGCTGTTATTAAAAGTCAACCATGAAGTGTAGAAATTCCAGTGTTGTCCCATTTTACAGAGAATCTCATTAAGTTTTTTGATACCACGTTTTGACAAAAGTTTTTTAGAAATGTACGCGGGTGACAGACATTGATGATTTAAAAGCAAGAATCACAGCTGCTATTGAGCGAATTGATGTAGATATGCTGCAGCGTACATGGCAACATTTGGAGTATCGATTGGATGTTTTGCGAATCACTAATGGTGCACATATCGAATGTTTGTAACAACGTTACTTTAATAAAAGAAACTTTTGAAAATACAGATTCTAAATAATCTTGTTTAAGAATTTTAAGTGTGTTATCAAGAATTTTATTAAAACATGAAATTGTACAGATAATGTTCGGACACACTGGAATTTCTAAAAAACTTGTCAAAACTTGGTATCAGAAAAAACTTAATGAGATTCTCTGTAAAATGGGACAACACTGGAATTTCTACACTTCATGGTTGACTTTTAATAACAGCCAAACATTGTACAGATAATTCTCGGACACCCTGTATATATATAAATATATAAATATATATATATATATATATAATATTTAGGAG
Organism: Bathynomus jamesi; assembly: GCA_023014485.1. Classification (NCBI taxonomy): domain Eukaryota; kingdom Metazoa; phylum Arthropoda; class Malacostraca; order Isopoda; family Cirolanidae; genus Bathynomus; species Bathynomus jamesi. Next base: position 232,724 of record JAJOZX010005606.1, read on the forward strand.
AAATCCAATGACAAGGAGAAATGTAAATGCCATGAAAAGTCTTCTTTAATGCGCAACGTTTCGAGCAAATACGCTCATCTTCAGGCTGTATGATAACAATGTGAAATTAAAATCAATAATTGAATGAAAAACAAGACAAAGAAAATTTCTATAACCTATTCATAAAGGCAAACTTTAAAAGACTGAAAAAAGAGGGTTAAATTCTAAGTTATACAGATTTACATTTAAAATTAAGAAGCTATTTTTAAATACATATAGTAAATGTGAAATTAATACACTGGAAAAATTAACAATAGTACACTGGAATAATGAAACTAACTAACCTTTCACTGCAATTTCCGAGGCTAGACTGATTTAAGCAAAGGCAAAACGAAAAACATAAGATAAGATAAGATAAGATAAGATAAGATAAGATGGTGAGGGCGATTGGGGAAGGGGGATTATAAGGAATTGGGGAAGGAGGAGGGATTATAAAAAGTTTAAAGGGACAGCTGATGAGTCAACATTTAGCGTAGGGGTCAAAGTTTTAATGTAAAGCGATTCCAAAATTCTAAGTGAGTTGGGACAAGTATTACAACCAAGAATTTTAAAATTGTCTAAAGTGACATCAGTTTTACATTTTATACTGTGTTCCCGAATACTAGAAACTTCTTTAGTTTTTAAAATTTTACCTGTTCGGCCACTTATTCCCATATGCGAATAAAATCTAGCCCTGAGAGAGCGAACAGTGCTGCCAATGTAATTCCCAAGGAGACACCTAGGGCAGGTAAATAAATATACAACACCGCTACGCAACGAGTCAGGGGTTCGATCCTTCGCTGAGAAAAAGCTACCTAAAGACGTTTTATTAATAAATATGATGCGGAAATCAGTATGATAAAAAAATTTCCTTAACAACTTTGTAAATTTAAGCTTAAATTCCTTATTCAAAGGACCCATTTCAGGTACCAAGAAATATTTTATATCCTTCGGCACTGTAATACAAGGAAGTTGAGGGCTATAAACATTATTTAAGAAGGATCTAATTAGTTTATCTACATATTGAACAGGAAAACTATTATTGGTAAAGTATGATCTTAGATTATTAAATTCATCATTAAGTAAGGTAAAACTAGAGGTCAAATTATATCCTCTGAACAGGAGAGTTTTAATACAAGACATCTTATAGTTGAAATCAGTAAAACTAAAAAAATTCATGCCCAAACCAGTGAAAGTGGGTTTCCTGTAAACTGATGTAGTAATAGAATCACCGTTTTTCGAAATTAAAAGATCTAAAAAGGGAAGGGAGCCATTTTTCTCAGTTTCCATTGTATACGTTATATTGGGGTGCAAAGAATTTAGGAAGTTAAAGAATTGTTGCGCTTGTACCGCATTATCAAAGACAGCTATCGAATCATCAACGAAGCGTCGATAGAAAATTGGCTTGAGATGAGTGGGAGATTGACTAAAAATTACACTTTCTAAATGAGTCATAAAAAATCAGCTGCTAACGGTCCGACAGGTGATCCCATCCCTACACCATCAATTTGTTGGTAAACCTTATTGTTGAAAGTAAAATAGCATTGTTTGAAGACCAATTCTAAAAGTTCCTTAAAATGAACAATGAAAAACCATGAAAAATATCAACCGAGCTAAAAACCCTATCTAAAATAATGGCAATAGTTTCAGATACAGGTACATTTGTGAAAAGCGACTTTACATCAAAACTGACAAAAAACTTTTTTGAATCGAAGTTCTCACCAAGAAGGTCTTTTTGGAATTCAAACGAGTTATTTATAGTGTAAGCATTTTTCGCAAAGGGTGACAGGAGACGAACAACAAATTTTGCCAATTGAAAGGTGGGTAAGTTATACGAAGCTAAAATAGGACGGAGAGGTGTTCCAACTTTATGGATTTTAGGCAAACAGTATAATTGAGCAAGATTAGCACCAGATGCGAACAACTGAGAGTAAGTATCGTTTTTTATTATCTTAAGGACTTTAGTCGTGACAGAAATCTATTAACCTGGTCTTCTAACCTTACAATGACTTTATTGACAGGTTCAAGAATTTGTTTGAATTTAGTAAGATCACTTAGGATTTCATTAGTTTTGTTTATGTAGTCCGATTTATTCAAAATAACCACTCCGTTACCCTTGTCCGGTCTAGTCACGACAATCTCCTGGTTCTTTGCCAAATTCTTAATACACTGCAAATCACTCTTCCTAAATATGAAAGATTGAAATTTAAGATTTCTAAGTTTATGAAAAAATTCTTGAGTTAAATTTGAGAACTGACATTTGAAATTATTGAATTCACCCACATGGGGAACATTTTTCAAGCCATTAAAAATTTTTCAAAGTAAAGAAAAAACGAAGGCTTATATATTTGGAACAACGGAAGCTTAAATTGCAAACCAAGTGACAGTAAAAACTTTTCCCGAGGGGAGAGTGTGTAACTAGAAAGATTCGAAATTACCTTATCTGAATTGAAAAAATTTGGTGAATTCATTCCCAAAGCCTTTAACTTACGTTCATGTGTTTCCAAGATGGTAGAGTGAAATGTTCCCCATGGGTGAATTCAATAATTTCAAATGTCAGTTCTCAAATTTAACTCAAGAATTTTTTCATAAACTTAGAAATCTTAAATTTCAATCTTTCATATTTAGGAAGAGTGATTTGCAGTGTATTAAGAATTTGGCAAAGAACCAGGAGATTGTCGTGACTAGACCGGACAAGGGTAACGGAGTGGTTATTTTGAATAAATCGGACTACATAAACAAAACTAATGAAATCCTAAGTGATCTTACTAAATTCAAACAAATTCTTGAACCTGTCAATAAAGTCATTGTAAGGTTAGAAGACCAGGTTAATAGATTTCTGTCACGACTAAAGTCCTTAAGATAATAAAAAACGATACTTACTCTCAGTTGTTCGCATCTGGTGCTAATCTTGCTCAATTATACTGTTTGCCTAAAATCCATAAAGTTGGAACACCTCTCCGTCCTATTTTAGCTTCGTATAACTTACCCACCTTTCAATTGGCAAAATTTGTTGTTCGTCTCCTGTCACCCTTTGCGAAAAATGCTTACACTATAAATAACTCGTTTGAATTCCAAAAAGACCTTCTTGGTGAGAACTTCGATTCAAAAAAGTTTTTTGTCAGCTTTGATGTAAAGTCGCTTTTCACAAATGTACCTGTATCTGAAACTATTGCCATTATTTTAGATAGGGTTTTTAGCTCGGTTGATATTTTTCATGGTTTTTCATTGTCTCATTTTAAGGAACTTTTAGAATTGGTCTTCAAACAATGCTATTTTACTTTCAACAATAAGGTTTACCAACAAATTGATGGTGTAGGGATGGGATCACCTGTCGGACCGTTAGCAGCTGATTTTTTTATGACTCATTTAGAAAGTGTAATTTTTAGTCAATCTCCCACTCATCTCAAGCCAATTTTCTATCGACGCTTCGTTGATGATTCGATAGCTGTCTTTGATAATGCGGTACAAGCGCAACAATTCTTTAACTTCCTAAATTCTTTGCACCCAATATAACGTATACAATGGAAACTGAGAAAAATGGCTCCCTTCCCTTTTTAGATCTTTTAATTTCGAAAAACGGTGATTCTATTACTACATCAGTTTACAGGAAACCCACTTTCACTGGTTTGGGCATGAATTTTTTTAGTTTTACTGATTTCAACTATAAGATGTCTTGTATTAAAACTCTCCTGTTCAGAGGATATAATTTGACCTCTAGTTTTACCTTACTTAATGATGAATTTAATAATCTAAGATCATACTTTACCAATAATAGTTTTCCTGTTCAATATGTAGATAAACTAATTAGATCCTTCTTAAATAATGTTTATAGCCCTCAACTTCCTTGTATTACAGTGCCGAAGGATATAAAATATTTCTTGGTACCTGAAATGGGTCCTTTGAATAAGGAATTTAAGCTTAAATTTACAAAGTTGTTAAGGAAATTTTTTTATCATACTGATTTCCGCATCATATTTATTAATAAAACGTCTTTAGGTAGCTTTTTCTCAGCGAAGGATCGAACCCCTGACTCGTTGCGTAGCGGTGTTGTATATTTATTTACCTGCCCTAGGTGTCTCCTTGGGAATTACATTGGCAGCACTGTTCGCTCTCTCAGGGCTAGATTTTATTCGCATATGGGAATAAGTGGCCGAACAGGTAAAATTTTAAAAACTAAAGAAGTTTCTAGTATTCGGGAACACAGTATAAAATGTAAAACTGATGTCACTTTAGACAATTTTAAAATTCTTGGTTGTAATACTTGTCCCAACTCACTTAGAATTTTGGAATCGCTTTACATTAAAACTTTGACCCCTACGCTAAATGTTGACTCATCAGCTGTCCCTTTAAACTTTTTATAATCCCTCCTCCTTCCCCAATTCCTTATAATCCCCCCTTCCCCAATCGCCCTCACCATCTTATCTTATCTTATCTTATCTTATCTTATCTTATGTTTTCTCGTTTTGCCTTTGCTTAAATCAGTCTAGCCTCGGAAATTGCAGTGAAAGGTTAGTTAGTTTCATTATTCCAGTGTACTATTGTTAATTTTTCCAGTGTATTAATTTCACATTTACTATATGTATTTAAAAATAGCTTCTTAATTTTAAATGTAAATCTGTATAACTTAGAATTTAACCCTCTTTTTTCAGTCTTTTAAAGTTTGCCTTTATGAATAGGTTATAGAAATTTTCTTTGTCTTGTTTTTCATTCAATTATTGATTTTAATTTCACATTGTTATCATACAGCCTGAAGATGAGCGTATTTGCTCGAAACGTTGCGCATTAAAGAAGACTTTTCATGGCATCTACATTTCTCCTTGTCATTGGATTTCTCCTAAATATTAAATTGAAGCTCTGTAGAAGCAACCCGCATGATATATATATATATATATATATATTTTTTTTTTCTGTAACCTATATATAGGCTGTAACTCTTTTATGTACTTCAGTGTTCCTGAGGATGTCATTAGACGAAAGCGCTTGAGCACCATTCTGTGTTTCCTTTCCTTCGTGGTTTTATTCATCATAAATATTTTTCACGTGTTACTTTCGTGAAATAATTTTCATATATATATATATATATACCCTGTCCAAATAATTTGAACTACCAATCAAAAGTTACATTTTTTTATACTACTTAGGGCAATTAATTCAGTATTAAGAAATGAATCAGTAAGAATAAGACAATTTTTCTTTTAAGAAACTTTATCTAATACTTATAATTCAGTTTAAATACTTTAAGTAATGAAATTGGATGAAAGTGAAAAAAGTCGTGTCATGCTGGGAATCCGATCCTGTTACTTCAATGGGGGGTAACTTTCCAGACACAAACTCCATAGAATATTTATGGGTAATAATAAGGAGGAAAATAAGTGAGAACGTAAAAACAAATAAAAAGGAATTGATTTCCAGTCTAATTCAAATCATGATGAGGAACTCTAACATCGATACTTCGTGTATCGTAAATAAGCTTTTCTTAAAACTAAAGGAGAGGAAACAAAGTACTGAAATTGGAGAATGATTATTAGATAAAAGTTGTTAAAAGACAACTTATCTTATTAATGATTCGTTAAAATTAGTACTCACTCATTAAATCTATTTCATTGAAATAACTACTTTATTGGAGTAATTAAACATTTTCACTCCAAAAATGAATCTTGGCTGCCACGTAAAAAAATGACATTCTTTCAAGTGATGTTTCTGGCTATATAATATCCAAGGCGAATACTTACAATATATAATGACAATAAGGGATTTGCTTAACTTTCAGTCTTGTTGGACTACTGCTATAAAACAAGAAGCAGATATATATATATTTTGGAGTGAATTTAGCCATAAATCTAGATAGACGGACTGCTCACTTTTGAGCACAGAATTTACCATCTCCAGTGAAAATTTATCGACACGGAGATTATTTACGCAAGAAGCGCAGATGTTTCTTTACGGTTTTATCTTTAAAATGATTACTTAATAAACGTGAGGAAATATATGTCATTACTTGGGAAATATTTAAACAGAAATATTTGAAAATAATGACTAAATATTATTCATATTTTGAAAAAGGTTACAGTAAAGTTTTTAGAACCTTTTTGCTGTTACAATGATATATATATATATATATATATATATATATATATATATATATATATAGAGAGAGAGAGAGAGAGAGAGAGAGAGAGAGAGAGAGTTAATTATCTTAGTTCAAGGGAACTTTATCTTTGTGACTTATGGAACGGGGGTTCCTTGATAAGATTTTAATTTCAAAACCCAAACACATTTCAGGATCACGTGATCCCATCTTCGATGGTTATCTGAAATTTGTAAAAATGAGATTTGTGTTAGTGTAAAAGTATTTAGTGTTGTCTCGAAAGTTGATACAAAATAACTGATTATTTTATCGTCACCTTTTCAGATGAAAGGATTTTGTGAATGCGTCCTAGATCGGGGTTGGAGAGACGGACATCTAAGGGGTTCCAAAAAACCTTAGCCCCCCCCCCCCCATTTGCAGCTTACATGTTTACTTATATCGAAATAGTTTTTAATGATTATAAAAATATATAAAATTCTTTATTTATTGCAGGTATTAAAATTACTCTAGCTGATAAAGTGATAATATAATGGCTTCTCAATTAATTGGTGATTCGGAGAGGCAACGTGTGATAGATCGCATACGAGCAATAACATTTCGGGAAGCTCGTGATGCTGGAGCCACCTTTATAACACGTTCATGGGTTGCCAAAAAGTTGCGAAGAAGTGAGGACTTCGTCAAAAGGAATTGGAATAAAACTTTGGATGAATGTGAAATGGATACAACCAAATCTGGGCGCCCAAATTTGCCACTCTCTCAGGAAACGAAGGACATCATTGAAAGCGGTACGCGTAAGCAAACAGCTGTGCTAAACTTTTTAGAGAGATCGAAGTGTTGAGAGGAAAGATCGTTAGTGGCGAGATCATTCGACTGTACCGTCATAGGCAAGGCTTAAAGCCTTGGCATGAACTTCCAAAGCCAAGAAAACCTCAACTTAACATCGATGACAGAATGTGGTTTGCCCATTATCTTGAAGATTGGGATGTGGATGATTTCATGCATTTAGCTGTCTCCGATGAATTTTTTGTTTACGTAACACGTCGGCCTAACTACCAAAATGATCGAGTGTGGGCCACAACACCAGATGAAATCGATGACAATGAACATTATCGCGAATTATTAAAAAGTCCAGACTATGTTGGTGTGTTTGTTTTGTTCACTGCAAAGAAGCTCATGTGGGTGCTGAAGCCAAATGGTCAGAGTTGGGATGGACAGTATTTTCGTGATATTATTCTATCCCAGCAGGTCATTCCTTTTCTAAGACCCCCAAACAATGTTATGGATGTCGATCAGGTCACACTTCTGCACGATAAGGCCCCCTGCTTTAAGACATTAGCCACTCAACAGTTGTTGCGGAACCATGAGATCGATTTCTTTGGAAATGAAGAATGGCCAGGAAATTCTCCTGACCTGAACGTCTGTGAACACATTGGATCAGTTATAAAGGACAAGGTTGAATGTCTCTCGTTTCAAGAACCTGCAGCAAATCGATTTTCGAAAGATACAATGACGCAACACATTGAAACTGTTTTAGCAAATTTGCGTAACGATCAAGATCTATTCACGTCACTTTTGGTAAGCTACCCAAAGCGAATTCAGGCTGTCTTGGAAGCCAATGGCGGGAACACCAAGTTTGAATTGTTTCTCATTAAATGCAGGATTAAATTCTCTTTTGTAAGGTATGTTTAGTTTTACTGTACCTCTAATGGTTTAGGCCATGGGCGGGGGGGCTAAGGTTTATTGGAGCCCCGTATATAATGGTGTCATATAACATTTCCCTTATTATGGATTATGGAGTTCTCAAATGTCCTTATATTTCTCCTTATTTTTGGCTTCAAATCTTATTTATTTTTATTTGTTCTTATTTCTTAATGCTTTAATTTTTCATTTCAGTTGTCTAGCGGAATAAAATGTTAACGATATATTATCGATAGTCTTATTCTTGCAGTGGTGAGCAAATTACTAAGATTTCGTAATCGATTAGAAGTAGAATTACTTGCCGAAAATAGTAATGAAGTAGAAGTAAAATTACTAGCTTAACCCTATTTGGACAACTGTTACAAATTTCTAACCTTTCATATCCACGCATTTATAACTTAACCGTACAGAAAATTCTGTCCATAGAGTGTTAAATAAGTAATCAATTAAAAGTAAAAATTGCTGATGTCTGAAAAGAAACTAAAAGTGTGTATTTTTATTTACATAGCACAAATTTGCAGCACTGATATTCTAGTAATATGATTACAATTTTAACTATTAGTTAATGCATTCGTGATTTACTATAATGCTAAATTGCGGATATTACTGAAGTTTATACTGAGTGTCGCCGCTTGCCAGTCTAAAGCCAAACGTTGACCGGAAAAAATTTCGTAGATTCTGGGCCAAAATTCCTGGATTAAAATATATATGGCAACACTGCTTCATTATTATTATCAATAATATGGGATTGGAGAATAAACAGCCTTGGGAGATCCGGAAAAAATAATGCTTCGTTACTTGCCCACCACTGTATTCTTGGGACGGAATTCTTATTTTTTGGAGTTGAGGTTCTGATTTTTATTTTTTAGACTTAAGAACGCTGCCTTATTAGTATCGGGATTCTCGTCTCAGGAAACAGATTTGATTTCTTTGGTTACCCCTTGCAAATAGAGGAGTGTTTCCTTTGTTCACAGCAATAAATCACTGCAAACATGAGGTGCCGTCCTCTCTCTCTCTCTCTCTCTCTCTCTCTCTCTGAAGAGAATAGGCGGCAGAGGGTTGTAATTAAAGGGGCCAGTTCGGGTTGTGCCTCGGTCACTAGTGGGGTTCCTCAGGGTTCCGTTTTGGGGCCACTGTTGTTTATCATTTACATAAATGATATAGACGGTGGCATCGTCAGTCGGATCGCCAAATTCGCTGATGACACCAAGCTTGGGGCCAATGTTGGGACGCCCGAAGCGATCGAGGAACTGCGTGCGGACCTAGGTAGGATAGGAGAGTGGTCCGAAAAATGGCAAATGCCGTTTAACTTGGGTAAATGCAAAGTGATGCACATTGGCTACGCCAATCCCAAGTCGGACTACTCGATGTTGGGGAGTAATATCGAGGTGACTGATTTAGAAAAGGACTTGGGTGTGCTAATTAGCAGCGACCTTAAGTTTACGAAACAGTGCGTAGAGGTGGAAAAGAAAGCCCAGAAGCTATTGGGTTATATCAGGAGGCAATTTCAGTTTCGGAACAAGGAGATTGTGCTCTCTCTGTACAATTCCTTGGTTCGGCCGCACCTGGAGTATGCAGTGCAGTTCTGGTCGCCCACCCTCAGGAAAGATAGAGAGGCTGGAGCGAGTGCAGGCGAGGGCCACAAAGTTAATCCCTTCCGTTAGGCATATGGGCTACAATCGACGGTTACGCGCCCTGAACTTGTTTTCGCTGGAAACTCGGAGGCTACGCGGTCAACTGATCGAAGTTTTCAAGCTCTTACGCGGGTTCAACGATGTCGATTTTAGAAGCATGTTTAGTTTAAATGATAACCCAACTCGCAACAATGGTTGGAAGTTGGATTTGAAACGGTTTAAGACTAGTGTGTGTGGGAATTACTTTACGTATAAGATCTGTGACACGTGGAACAGGTTACCTTCAGAAGTTGTGAACAGTTCCTCTGTGGATCAGTTCAAGAAAAGGTTAGACCAAATCTTGCACACTATTTGAGTGTATAGAAAATTTTCCCTGGCACCCGTTGCCATTGGTACCTCCTCGGTATGGGCCGCAAGGCCTTTTGAGGTACTTCTTTTCCTTGTAACTCCTTGTAACTCCTTGTAACACTCACTCTCTCTCTTCTCTCTCTCTCTCTCTCTCTTCTCTCTCTCTCATCTCCTGCCAGCAGGATTCGAACACAGGGCCAATGACTCGGAGTCGTGGGCGCTGACTATTGGCACGACAGAATGCATATTTCATCACCCGAGTGAAACACTTGCACTTTTACGCCAAGAAGTGTTTTCATGTATTAATCTCCTGTACTCGCGCCAATGGGCAGCATTTAACAGAAATATATCTGAATGACATGAGGGCCCCATATAAAGGGAAATAAGCGTATGAGCATGCTTATTTTTTTTGTATGCAAAATATCCCCCCCACAAGAACTCGAACCCGGGACCGCTGACCCTTAGTCTCTGTCTGTCTGTCTCTCTCTCTCTATCTATACTGTTTATATATATATATATATATATATATATATATACACACAGTGTATATATATATATATATATATATATATTATATATATTATATATATATATATATATATATAATATATATATATATATATACAGGGCGTCCCAAAAAAATGTATACACACTTTAACAGCTATAGCTCAATTGATGTTTCTTTCTTTTCCAAGTTAAACCCATTAAATTAATAATGGCAGGCAGACTAAGCTTTGAACAAAGGAAATTCATTCTAAAATGCTACTGGAAGTGTGAAAACGCAGTTTGAAGTGCAAAGACAGTTTAGGAGGGAGTTTCAAACAGATCCCCCAACGCGACTTACCATCACTCGAATTAGAGATAAGTTTGAAGCCGATGGAACTGTTCAGAATGTCCATAAGAAGCGTTCCGGAAGACCACGGACATCGACAAGCCCCACAAAGCAAGAAAGTACTGGAAACGTATCACCAAAGTCCAAGAAAATCTGTGCGGCAAGCGAGTCGTGAGGTAGGAATTTCAGAATCGTCTGTCCAACGCATTTTGAAGCGCTGTCAATGGAAAAGTTACATTCCAAGATTAGTCCATGCTATTAATGAGATGATCCGGACCGAAGAGTGGAGTATTGCGAGTGGTACTTCACGATGTGGATGTGGATTGGACGAAGAGGTTTCGTAGAATACCCTCCGCGTTCACCAGACCTCACACCACTAGACTTTTTTTTATGGGGATACTTAAAAGACAAAGTCTACGCTATAAACCTGCAACAGTCGCTGAATTGAGAGCAGCCATTGAACGAGAATGCACACAAATACCAAACGAAATGTTTCGTGATGTTTGCGATTCCATTGCTTCGCGTTATCACAGTGCCTGGACCAGAACGGACGTCAGTTTGTAAACAGGCGTTTGACAAAACAATTAAATAATGTCTGTAGATTCTATTACATTTTGAAAATGAAATGTATTTTAATAAACACTGCCTTTATAATTATTTAAAGTATGTATACATTTTTTTGGGACGCCCTGTATATATATATATATATATATATTATATAAGAGTAAATTCCCCAATACAGAATTTAAAGGAATTAAAATTCAATTAAAAGTTACTATTTAATTTAATTTTAATTCCTCTGAATTTTTTATTGGGGGATTTTACTCTTCTATCGAATCCGCTCGGCTACAGTGTTTTTTCTAAATTATATATATATATTAATATATATATAAATATATATATATATATATATATATATATATATATATATATATATAATAATTTGACTTTCGCCTCTTTTCTTCATATCTTGACGAGACGTTGTAAATACACAAAAGGCATTAAAATCACATTTTATTCTTCTTCTTCGTTTGTGTGTGTGTGTGTGTGTGTGTGTGTGTGTGTGTGTGTGTGTGTAAGTTTACATGTAGACATGTATGAGAATAGATAAAAAGTTTAGCCTCAAGTAAAAGGAAATATTTAAATAAATAAAATTTTACAAAAAAAAAAAAAAATTCGAGAATAAGGAATATCCCCAAAACCCCGAAAATAAGAAGCAGAAAATAAAGTGCAGAAAACTAATTTTCCTAATGCAAAAATTAGGAGAAGTGGGGGAAAAACCCTGGTTTTATTTAAATAAGTAAACCTGTAAAAAATATTTAAAAATGGAAAGTCGAAAGAGAACATTTGAAAGCGATATATATATATATATATATATATATATATATATATATATATATATAAAAATGATCAATGATATATATTCGTATATTTATAAAATCCTTGTATTCTTATGTATATTTATATTCATATATTCATTTTGACATATAGAGTCCAAAGTCGCATAACATGAGTTTGGATAAAAAATTTTGATTTGTTTTCTATTTTATTTCGGCTGAATAATTGGTGAATTATTTCTTTTTAAATTACTTAACCATTTTTTTAGATTTAGCTTAATAACGTAATCTTGTTAAATTCTGCAATGTTCATTTCCTG
>JAJOZX010005606.1:250000-300000 GCA_023014485.1 Bathynomus jamesi
GAAACTTTGGTGTGTCCTCTTCCTTTGTCGCTTGTAGGATGACGAGCTCTCCTTCTGCAGGAACCAACAATAATCTCCCATCATATTTGGGTTGAAATACCTTGGTATCTGTTTTCCATAACTGAGATCTGTTGGTGGAAGCGCTCACCATGCTCGTCACTTACAGCCCCAAGGTTGGCCGGGAAGAAGTCAAGATGAGAATGTAAAAAATGAATTTTCAAAGACATTCTGCATCCCATTATTTCATAAGATTTAAGCATGTTTTCTACGAGTTTACGGTGGTTTTCAGCTTTGTGGTTTCCAAGAAAATTTTTGACAACTTCAACGAAAGATGTCCATGCTCCTAGTTCATTCTCATTTAGGTTAGATGGAAACGATGAGTCGTGGATGACACTGCGGATCTGTGGTCCAGTGAAAACTCCAGCTTCTAGCTTAGCATCTGTCAATATTCCTTTGAATTTATCCTTTAAATATTGGAAACCACTACCTTGATGATCCATACCCTTCACGAAATTTTTCATAAGGCCAAGTATAATGTGAAGTGGTGGAAGATGTACTTTCTGAGGGTCAATAAGTGCTGGGTGTTTCACATTGTATTTACCAACAACATGTTCAGTTCTAGATGGCCAATCATGTTTTTTGTAGTGGTTCTTGTCATCTCTGCTGTTCCATAGACACAAAAAGCACATATGCTTTGTGTAGCCCAACTGTAACCCAAGAAGTAATGATACAACTTTAAGGTCCGGTCGCCGCAAGTATTCCATGTGTGGTCCTTATATTTGATGAGTCTTAGCAGCAGTTTCATCGATTCATAAGTCTCATTAAGGCCAGTGGCATGTGCTACAGGTATTGAAGGTTTTTCATTGCCGTTGTGCAGTAATACAGCTTTAAGGCTAGCTTTACTAGAGTCAATGAACAGTCTCCATTCTTTTGGATCATAGCGACAGCCAATCCCTTGCATCAGACCACTGATATCGTGGCAGAAACAAACGTTTTCTTCCTGTAAGTAAAATGATGAAAACTGCAAATGGCGATGGCGGAAATGGGAAACTTTGGTGTTTGGTTGGAGAAGATTAAATTCTTGAAGTCTTGAACCAAGCAACTCTGCCTTTTCTTTTGGTAATTCCAAATCGCGCACTAAGTCATTTAACTCCGCTTGACTTAACAAATGTGGGGAAATATTTGCATCTGGAACATATATGCCATCTTTCCCTGTTTCTATATCACTAGCAAACATGGGGACTGAGAACGGCATAGCTTTTCTTTTACCATTCATCCAAGCTATTAACATTGCATTGCACTGTGCACAGCAAATATGTGGTGCCCAGTCCCTCTGTTGGTCTCCTAACTTACAGTCAAAATAACACTTGTAGGCAAGTTTAATCTTTGTTGTTATGTTTCTACGTTGTGGCTTAGGTGTATATTGTCCACAGACAAAGCAGAAGTTGTCTGGGTGATTTACACAAGCACGTCTATTTGATGCCATTTTGAATTACCATACAATATCTGAAAAAACGTAGAAAGTAATTATTAGGATGTGCAAAATAAAAAGAAATACACACCGTAGTACAAAACAAATGCTATAAAAACACACAAGTCACCACAACCTGTCACTTGCTCATCAGCAGAGAGATTCAACAACCGTTCTGCTTGACTGTCACGTAGCGACTGACCGTTGGGCCGTTGCCCGTTACTATGCTCTTGACTCAGTGTTGCCAACTCGGGATAAATTTTATTTATCAAAATTGTTCGAATTTGTATATAGTTGGCAAAAAAAATTGCTTTAACCTTGAAAAGCAAGTTTCATATTACTGGCATTAAGCCGATTAAAACCAAAATCTAAACGTGGTAGAAAATTTTACTAAAAGTGATTTGCATTTTACTCAAAATCTAGACGTGATAGAAAAAAATCTAATTATAGATTTGAAATCAGCATACCGAAATTAGCTAGGAGCACCTATTTGGACTTCTGTAACAAAATCTTTGTTGCCTAGTGTAATTCAGGCATTATCTATAAAATTGGTTGTAAACAATGTGATTCCTTTTACATAGGTCAGACGGGAAAGGATTTGCACACACGTATAAAACAGCATCAATATTCCGTTAGAACAGGACAGTTGTCCAGTGCCCTTTTTGTCCATTTGTCAGTTATCCCACGGTATTGATTGGAATAATGCTTCAGTTTTATTCCACTTTAGCAACATTGTTAATAGAAATATTCTTGAGTCTGCCATTATCCAACTTTCAAATAACTTCAACATAAGCAAAGGTTTTTTTCAACTCGATCCTGTTGTTTTGAATTCCTTCAAAAACAGATTTAGATAAGAAGGGTATAACGCTAAATCTTTGGTAAACTTGTATGCTACTTTATTAACTTTTAATTTTCATTTTATTTTTATATACATAGAAACTTAACCAAAAAAGGCAGAGTGTTAAAACCCGGGCAGATTTCCAGTATAAATTTGTATTTTTAAAATTCATTTGATCTTGTGCTAAAAATCGATATTTTTTCCTTACAAATCTGTATGCCTCTCTGATAATCCTTTAATTTTTAATTTTTATTTTTACTTCTCCGTTTATTGCATATATATATATATATATATATATATATATATATATATATATATATATATATTATATATATATATATATATATATATATATATATATATATTATTTTTTATTTTTGTTTCTGTAACCTATATATAGGCTGTAACCCTTTTATGTACTTCAGTGTTCCTGAGGATGTCATTAGACGAAAGCGCTTGAGCACCATTTTGTGTTTCCTTTCCTTCGTGGTTTTATTCATCATATATATATATATATATATGATGAATAAAACCACGAAGGAAAGGAAACACAGAATGGTGCTCAAGCGCTTTCGTCTTATGACATCCTCAGGATGTCATTAGACGAAAGCGCTTGAGCACCATTCTGTGTTTCCTTTCCTTCGTGGTTTTATTCATCATAAATATTTTTCACGTGTTACTTTCGTAAAATAATTTTCATATATATATTATATATATATATATATATATATATATATATATATATATATATATATATATATATATATATACAGGGTGGGCGGAAAGTAGCTCCCTATTTTGGATTGGTAAAAAAATACGTATATTATCCATTTATTTCAGAAAAAATAATATGACAAGGTAGGCATACATGGTAGGTTTTCTCTAAAATTCATGTGGGCTCCAACTCTTTCCACCAGCTTCTGGAGCCGCCCCAGGAATGGCGTCCACTGACTTTAGCAGGAACTCCGGCGGGATGGAGGACATGACTTCCCGAATTCGGTCCTCCAGTTCTTCCAATGTCCTCGGTTTGGTGCGGTAGACTTCTTCCTTTACCCACCCCCAAAGAAAGAAGTCGCACGGTTACCGCTGAAAAACGGCAGAATCGGTTCAGTGTAACGGTGTGGTGTGGTATGACCTCAGATCAGGTTGTGGGCCCGTTCCTTCTGCGCAACACCATGAATGCTGAGCGGTACCTTGCTATGTTGCGAAACGAGGTCTGGCCGGTTGTCAGCACATGGAGAACATCGACGATCTGATATTTATGCAAGATGGCGCCCCTCCGCACTTCGCTCTTGTTGTCCGTGAGTGGCTGGATGCCCACTTCCCTGGGCGTTGGATGGGTCGTCGTGGTCCACATCAATGGCCAGCCAGGAGCCCCGACTTGACACCGTGCGACTTCTTTCTTTTGGGGTGGGTAAAGGAAGAAGTCTACCGCACCAAACCGAGGACATTGGAAGAACTGGAGGACCGAATTCGGGAAGTCATGTCCTCCATCCCGCCGGAGTTCCTGCTAAAGTCAGTGGACGCCATTCCTGGGCGGCTCCAGAAGCTGGTGGAAAGAGTTGGAGCCCACATTGAATTTTAGAGAAAACCTACCATGTATGCCTACCTTTTCATATTATTTCGTCTGAAATAAATGGATATATACGTATTTTTTTACCAATCCAAAATAGGAAGCTACTTTCCGCCCACCCTGTATATATATATATATATATATATATATATATATATGAAATAATACTCATGATAATAATAAAAAGGACGTGTGTGTGTGTGTGTGTGTGTGTGTGTGTCTGTTCCAGCCATAACTCCAAAATAGAAGCAGTTACAAACATGAAACTTCACATACATATTGATTAGGTCCCCAGGTTGTGCACCTGGGTGTTAATAAATTAAATAATTAAAATTACTGGGCCCGAAGGCCCCAGCACTGGGATTAAACTACAGAAAAGAACGCAGCCGTGAAAATTTTGAGCTTCACACTGTCAAGATTTGTGAATCTTAAGATTTTCATGATTAAAGTTTTACTGACCAAATAAAACTATAGAAAAGAACACAGTCATGAAAATCTTGAGCTTCACAGTGTTGCCCGTAATAATAATCTTCTATATTATAATAAGAGAGCTGTCCGTCTGTCTGTCTGTCTGTCTGTCCGTCCGTCCGTCACACTTTCAGAAATTGTGAGAAAAAATTGTGAGAAAAAAAATCGGAAATTGTATTACGGGCGTCAATGTGAAGCTCAAGATTTTCATGACTGTGTTCTTTTCTGTAGTTTAGTCTGTCTGTTTGTCTGTTTGTGAAATTTATCCCGGGCAGTAATGGGGGAAGGGTGGGGGTGGGGGTAATGGGGGATGGGTGGGGTAATGGGGAGGGGGGGGGTAATGGGGGAGGGGGTTAGCCCCCAAGTTGCATGAATGGGGGTGAGGAGATTTTGGGAGATACCAGATTCAGAAATGTTGACACAATGTGAAGCTCAAAATTTTCACGGCTGCGTTCTTTCTGTAGTTTAGCCTGTCTAACCGTCAGCGAAGCGACGGGAACTGTACTAGTTTATAATAATAAAAGGACGCAGTTACAAACATGAAACTTCACACACATTGATTCGGGACCCAGGTTGCGCACCTGGGTGTTAATAAATTAAATAATTAATTAAAAAAAATTAAATGACGTCATCCAGATCATTACGTCATTACATATATATATATATATATATATATATATATACCAGTGGCGGATGGTGAATATGTGAATTGGGTGTGCGAAATATCATGTGGAGTAAAATTAATAACTGAAATTCATGTTAACTTAGTTATTAATAAATCTTAATGGTAATATGGTAAGCATACGAAATCTACCTTCATAATATTACACTAAACACTTGGAGAATTTAGGTGAACTGTAAAACATCTAACACCAATTTCCTACGGGCTCCTTTAAGCATCGAACTTATTTACATATAAACTCAAGTCTTCTTTTTGGAGAAAAATAGTGAGCAATAACGTCCTCATATAAGGAACTTCGTTGCTTCACATGTATAAGCAGTGTAATATGTTAAGCATATGAACATAAGTAATCCACACTCGTAAGAATAAACAAAGCACTGGAAGAAATAGATGAACCTTAACTTCAAAAGTAAAAACAAAAAACTAACACCAATCTCCTACGGCATCCTTTCAACCGACTTTATTTATACATAAACTCCAATCTTCTTTTCTGAGAAGAAAAGTGAGCAATAACGTCATCGTAGAAGGAACTTCTTTGCTTCAAGTCTATTAGCAGTCCTTTTTCTATCGAAAGCAAACTAAGACCACATAGCCTTTCCTGCCCTTGTGTCCCCTGGTAGTATGTGTTTATTCGTATATACTGTATATATATATATACAGGGCTATTCAAATTGATTCACCTGATTTCAAATGAGAATATTTTTTAATGTTACAAATACAGAGTGATTTGTGATACATCAACCAAAAGAAAACTGTCCAAATTTTGTCTCTCACCTCATAAATGCTCTATGTGACTTCCCCTAGTTACACGAGCAACGTCGACACGATAGTCGAATTCCTCCCATACTCGCTCCAGCATGTCCGTTGTCACTGACTCTACGGCAGTAACAATGCGAGTTCGGAGCTCATCCAAAGATGTGGGCAACGGTGGCACGTACACAGTATCCTTAACGTACCCCCAAATGAAGAAGTCGCACGGTGTAAAATCCGGCGACCTAGGGGGCCAGCTGTGCAACACACAAAACGCCTTCTGCTGTGCGGACGCCATTTTCACACTGACTGTTTGTTGCTAGGCTAGGCCACGGCGTGACTTTGGAGCCCTCTCGCGGTGATCTTATAAAACTTGGAGATTTCTTCTTTCATGTGGTGTATGCCCAGTTGATGCACGGTTGATAGGTACGGAAGTATTCTCAGTTGAAATCGGATGAATCAGTTTGAATAGCCCTGTGTGTGTATATATATATAATATATATATATATATATATATATATATATATATATATATATATATATATATATATATACCAGTGGCGACTCGTGACATTTTTGTTCAGGCATGCAATGTTATGGAATGGAAGAAAAACATCCGCCTAACCCTCTTGCCCAAACTTTGCATATTGTTTACATAGAACTTAGCAAGTTAAAGGTGTTTTACAAACTTTTGGGGACCTCTTTGAAGGAAAGTTCATTTAATGTTAGGCTTAAATATGCGGACAAAAAATTAGACATATTTATATATAGTAGTTACCGAATTGATCTAAAGAAAAAGATACAAATTTAAAATTTACCTTAAATAATTGTGAAGCATTATTTGAATTGAAATTCTGCTCTCCTAGTTTTCCTGCAAAATTCTTCGATGACCAAATTGTAAAAGTACTCTCGATTCTCCATTAGCTTCTTGAGGAAATTTTTTTCAATTGAAATTAAGGCAAGATTAGATAGCCTTTCTTCACTTTGGGAACTCCGTAAATAACTTTTAATTCTTTTAAGCGCAGAAAATGATCGCTCAACACTTGCTGTCGATATTGGTATAGTTAGAATCAAATTCGTCAATTTATATATTTCCTTAAGACCTTTGTGCATTTCGCTTTCCAGTAGATATTTTAGGAGCTCAGCAACATTCTTTTTGGCAAAAGATTTGTGCGAATATAAAACACAATTCAGAACGGAGACGAGGAAACTCAAAAAATTAATTGTAGCTTCTTTTCAAAGATTCAAAAGCTCTCTCTGGGAAAGTAACATCATAGCACTCAAATTTTTTGCAATCTAAAAGCTCAATGAATTCCAATTTTTCCATTGAACTGAAACGCTCTTTCATTTGAAGAAGTATATTATCGAATATTTCATGAAATAGTTGACTATACTTCTCTTGTGGAGAAAGACTCTGTTTCCTTTTACATACAGGTTCACCACATCTTTCTGTTATCAAGTCCCACATATCTGCAAATTTTGTATCCCTTATTTGTTTGATTTTTTTCATAGTGCTTTCAACGGTGATTGAGCTATACACAATATCCATAGATTTTGTTTGCAGCACATTAAATAGATATTCAGTAAAAGGAAAAATTGAAGAAAATACTTCTAATAAAAAATTAAAATCGAAAGTATCGATACCAGCAAGCAATCCGTGCACTATTTTTTGTTTTTTCATCAAATTTCTTTGGGTTTTCAAGAATGCTTTTTAAAAGATCTATTATATCTTCTTTATTTTCCTTAACTCTTTCAACTAGACGAGATGAATAGTTCCACCGCGTTGGAGCCAGTTTAGGGAAACGCTTTCCAACAACTTTGTCAAGCATTGAAGTTCGCTTAGTTGAACTGCTGAAAAATGATGACAAACTTCCTAATACTGAAAAAAAATTATTACATTCGGAAATTTTAGCGACAGCTTGGGATAAAACAAGGTTAAGTTTATGGGCGTAGCAGTGAAGAAAAATAGCCTCTGGTACAGTTTCTCTAATCTTTGTTTGTACTCCATTAAGATCGCTCCCCATAACAGCAGCACCGTCGTAGGTTTGAGCAACTAATTTTTTCAAACAGCCCAGTTCACCTAGTTGCCTTATAGATAAATCAGAAATCGCTCCTGCACTTCTATCATTGCTGACGTCATTGAATTTTATAAATCGTTCACAAATCTCTCCATGTTTATTAACATAACGAACAACAGTAGAGAGTTGAGAAAACAGCTGACATCAGATGTTTCATCTAATAAAATCGCCACATACATGCAGTCGATAAGCTCACGTCTTATTTGTTCTAACATAACTGCACTAATAGATTGAATTATGTCATTCTGAATAGCAGATGATGTTCCCTTAAAAACAGTCGCAGTTTTTAAATGGTTTTGAAGCTTTTCATCGAATTCTCCATACAAAATACCAATTCAATATAGTTACCCCTATTGTCAGCGTTTTCTTCTTCATTGTGACCGCGAAATGCTAATTCTTGCATACCTAAAAAACATGTTATCCTAATCAAACGTTTCAAAATTTCTCGATTCTTATTAACTTCTTCGTTATGTCTGGAAATGGCAACTGATTTCTGCTTGTCGAGTATTAAATCAATTCTTTCTGACTTTCCAAATGTTTTAAGATCAACAAATGCATTTATGTGAGCAAGAGATTTTTCATGGCGAGAAATTGCAGTATGTAAATTGTTTAAATCGTCGTATCCACGACTAACAGAATTCCACACAGAGTTATCTCTTGAAAATAGGAAACACGACCAACAGTACAATTTGTTATTTGAAATATTTCCACATAACCAGGGAACATCATCATACAGCTTAGGATTAAATTTCCTAGTGAAGCCTTTATTTTCTTTGCTTAAATTCAAATGTGGAATCGGTCTGCCATTATTCAATATGCGCTTTTTCTCATCAAAAGAGAGTGAGTAAAATCTTCTAGTCTTCAATTGATTAAACACATCGTCAGTCATTATGGGCACTACAATGCTATAATTTATTTAACTGATTATCCAAAATAACTAAAGCACAAAAGGGAACACCGAACACAAGTGAGTGCTTGCGGCTGTGGTACTGGAAAGAAGCCTTGTCAGAATTGCCAGATGTTACTTTTTGGTGAATGCACCTATAAAACTGAATGCATGCCGTATTATTTTCATTAATTAAAAAAAAATCAGAACAAAGCTTTTTAATTATTTTTAGTAAAAATATTAAGTAAATTTTCTAAGCATATTTTAAAACATATTGCCTTTTGAATTTAGCTATGAGGCTCAAAAAAAAAATCTTATGGATAGTGAGAAGTCTCCTTAAAAAATTGCCCAAGGCAAGGCGGTGTAAACAAAATCATGTCTTATTTCACTAGACAATTAAGAACATTTTTCTGTACCCAGACTGAATTAGTGAATGCTTTAGCTACAAGTATTTCGATCTGTGTACAGAAAAATTTTCTTAATTGTCTAATGAAATAAGACAATTTTGTTTACACCGCCCAATAGCCAGTACATGCGTGATTGAAGCCTTAGCCTATTTTTAGTTTCTGAAAATTATTTTTGTCAATTATAATCCTTACTTAGATCTGAAAAGAGAACATATTTAACACATGCATTGCATGCGTTGCATTCATTAAGAAATCGCCACTGATATATACTGTATATATATATTGAAACCAATGATAAAATTAATGACTACCCCGTTAGGTTCATTGATGCCCGGTCAGGTCAATTGTAGGCCCTTGAAGATTGGTTAGGTTAGGTTAGGTTAGGTCCCGAGGTTGTGCACCTGCGTGTTAATAAATTAATTAATAATTTTTAAAAAATTAAATGACGTCATGAAGATCATTACGTCATTGCGTATATATATATATATATATATAGAAACCTATGGTAAAATTATTGACCACCCGGTTAGGTTCATTGAATGCCAGGTTAGGTCATCTGTACGCCCTTGACGATTGGTTAGGTTAAGTCGTGATATTTTTGTTAGCTTTAACGAAAATATCACTAAACCTAACCAATTCAAGGGCGTACAATTAACCTAACCGGGCATTCAATTAACCTACCCGGGCATTCATTTAATCTAATCGGGCATTCAGTTGACATAACTGGGTGTTTAATTAATCTAATCGGGCATTCAGTTGACCTAACCGGGCATATATATTATATATTGTATATATTGTTCAACATTCACCCCGGCAACGCCGGGTCGCTCCGTTAGTATATATGTATATTGACGATTGGTTAAGTTAAGTCGTAATATTTTCGTTAGTTTTAACATTTTATTTGATGGATTCATTTAAAAAATGTCTCCAAAAGATCCTAGTGTAGTTTACGTTCCCTAACTTTGACCTAGTGTAGTTTGTGTCCCCTTTTGAGTTTTGGGGACGTAAACTATACTTAATCCGGAAATTGTTCGTAACTATTATTATTTTATACGATTCGAAATTTTAGATACGTCCGAGCTTGAAATGTTGTTTCAGAACTAAATAAATCGTACAAACGAAACTATTGTGTAGGTTATAGATTATATTATGTAAGAGGCGTGGAAGTACACGGACCGTAATTAATTCGAACCGAAATTAATCGACGAATTAACCGAAATTAAATCCAATCTTGAATCGTTCAACTGAAATAATATTGAATCCGAGTTAATTCCGGATAGATCCAATTTACGTACGTCATTATGATCTTGGAATTTTATTTTATCTTCGCCTAAATCATCCTCCCGATCTCCCGGACCTTGCATCTTTGCTTTCTGGAATCTGTGCTTATTTAAAGGGTTGGGATCACCTGAAGATCAGGGCCCCCAGCCTTCTTTAGTTAGCCTCATAAGGCTAACTAACTAAAATATCACGACCTAACCTAACCATTCGTTAGTTCAACTGTACGCCCTTGACGATTGGTTAGGTTAGGTTGTTATATTTTCGTAAGTTATCCTTATAAAGCTAACTAAAGAAGGCTGAGGGCCTGATCTTCAGGTGATCCAAGGGTTGTACTAGAAATAAGACATGAACTTTTAATGTCTGTATAATGTCATTGTTAATTTCATTATCATATAAATTTAATTAATGTGACCTACGCATGCGCATTACCATTATAATATGTGTGTGACCTTGAAATAATTTTGGATACCTTTCTATAAAGTGTAGATACTAAAATATTAAGTGTACATAAATGTAATAATGTAGATGGTATTTCTCCAAATTTTATGTACACAGAGAATAAAGGGTATCTTTTCCAAAATACAAAATTCACCAAATTTCGAATGACGGCGAATGTGTGTGTCACTCCTTCGGTGAGTGACCTTGAAAATGTACAACGCCATTGTATATAGTACAGTGGGTGCTACTGTAGTATGCGGTCTACCTACGATTCGGCGGTCTACCTTTTAATTATAGCTTCTTATCTTGTTTACTAATTGTTTGTTTACATCCCATTGTCAATCGCCCTTGACGATTGGTTAGGTTTAGTCATGATATTTTCGTTAGTTTTAACGAAAATATCATGATTAAACCTAACCAATCGTAGGTAGACCGCATACTACAGTAGCACCGTACATTGTATAGAATGTATAATAACGATCAAGCGGAGTAAAAGTAGATACAATTGATTCGAATACATCAACATAGTTGTCATGATAATAATAATAATAATAATAATACATACATACATACATAACCAATATCTCGTTTCCCATCGAATTAGGGTGAGAAGGCAAATAAGCGCCCGGATGCATCGTGTGAAGTGAAAAAGAGAAAAGGCAGAAACTAAAGTGTACATACCCATTCATAGACGCATCCTGGTGGACTAGCGCCCTCCTACACATACCGGTAGCCAAGGGGGGGGTTGAACGATCCCCCCCTTGACAGGAAAGGCCCACTTTTGTAACCTTATAACTTATGATATGATAATACAGGGTGGGCCGTAAGTTTCCATACATAGGAAAAATAAACATTTTTTTATGGACAACCATTTTTATTTATATAATATGCTCTACATGGTTGCCATTGTTTTGAAAACACATTTCAATACGTGTTCCCCACTGTTGATGAACACGCATTAGCACAGTTGACGTTATGCTTGTAATGGCGTTGGTGATACGTTCCTTTAGATGATTTATGTCTCGTATCTTTTCCTGATACACCATGGCCTTCAAGTGCCCCCAAAGATAGAAATCAAGGGGGGTGAGATCTGGGATCTGGGAGGCCACTCCACAGGACCACGCCGACCAATCCAAGCATCCGGAAACTGCTGATCCAAATACCGACGCACGTGAAGACCATAATGAGGTGGAGCTCCATCTTGCTGGAAGTAAACTGGGAAGTTACCTTCCTCGTTTAGCAGGGATGGGAAAATCTCTTCTTGCAACATGTTAAGATACCTTTCGGCATTAAGATTTCCACTGACAAAAATTGGTCCAATAATTCTGTCACCCCATATCCCGGCCCACACCATCACTTTACCGGCACCTTGCATCTTCGTCGGACTCAGCCAGTTAGGGTTAGCATTACTCCAATAACGTATGTTTTGCCGATTAACCTCTCCATTGACGTAAAAATTTGCTTCATCAGTAAACAAGATCTTACAAACGCATATTCTTAGGGTATCTGAAACATAAAAACAAACGTTTAAATTTTCCTATGTATGGAAACTTACGGCCCACCCTGTATAAATATAACATCATTTAGTAAATGAATACTTGCATTTTTTTGCATTTTTTTTTAAACTTCACAAACTACTCTAAACCCCCCCCTCTACAGTGACTAGGTCGTTACACCAAAAGGTTCGCCTTTCTACAATTGCGACCCACCCCCACCCCCGCTTGGGAAGTCCTGGCTACGGGACTGCTACGTAGCTACAACATTCCACAACTGCGACTTTCTTACGCTATGCGTGGTGACGCTTCCAGGCCTTGTCCAAACTAAAAGGGCCAGAGTCCCTACTTATATACTTCTAACAAATTTCTTCCACTCTAGCCTGCTTGCAGCCACTTCCCGTGCATCACTCAGATCAAGTCCACGCTTCCTCAGACAGACATTCAATATATCCATCCATCTTCTCAGCCTTTCTCTTCTTCTGCTTTCGCAAACACTCTTATGCATTCTCACAATTATGTCATCTTCCATTCTTTCAACATGTCCAAACCACCTTAGCACACCTTCCTCAATTTTCACTTCCATTGACTTCTAAACACCACCTCTTTCCAGGACCACATGATTTCTTACTTTATCAATCCGACGCACGCCACACATACTCCTCATATTATTCATCTCAACTGCCTTTACTCTTGCGTTTCCCTTTCATGCCATGCCAATGATTCACACCCATACCAAAGTGTCGGTACTAACACACCTTCCTGTAAACATCTCTCAGCATCCCTATCCAGTCTTCGCTTTCCCACAACTGCTTTCAAAGCACCCGCCACCTTTCTCTTTGATTCACTCTACTCTTAACTTCTACTGATCTACAGAAGTTAACGCTAACAAAGACCCTAAGATCCACTCTAAGGTTAGCCCGAGAGAAAGAAGAGAGTAGGGGGTTAAAAGAAGAGAATAGGGAGTTAAAAGAAGAGAATAAGGGGGTTAAGTAAGTAGCAAAACCTATTATTCGTGGGTTAACATTCATTCAGAAAAAGAGCGAGAAAGACTTACCATCATCATCGGTCAGCCACTGCCGACAAGTCGGAAAAATAGTCGAAGAGAATAGGAAAGGGGTGAAAGATGAAAAGAAGTAAATAAGAACGCTCACAAACCATGCAAACACAGTCTTAACTCAAAGAAATACTGTCATACCATGCAAACTACAGACATGCAAGTAAAGAGAGGATGAGAAAAGAAAAAAAGTATGAAAAGTATAACAAAAAGTGGGTTAGTTTACGCTACGAGCTACATCTAATTTCGTGTTAGTCTAATTTTTTTTTTAATATAAATTTATCGCTGGTATATCACACGCTGGCATGTCACAAGCTGGCATCAATCATCAACAGACTCAAACCTTTACTATCACCCCCAGAGCTCCTGTTGCTAATGGTTTTATTATTTTAAACGACGTTTGTACAGTACCTCTTTTGTGCAATATCCATTCCATACATTTAAAGGACTCTACTACCTCTCGTGTTTCATCATTCACCATTACATGACGATCCGAATTTCCCTCTCCCCCCCCACTTAGTCTTACTCACATTTATTCTGAACAAGCTTTTCTCTCATACCGTCAAGAACCCTAAACAACCTCTTGCACACTTGCTTATCACACTTACTCTGAGCAAATAACACTGCATTTTTCGCATACGACGGATTCGACAGGCCCCACCTATTCCCATCAGACACCAGATTCATTCCTATTTCTGGCAGTAGCACTTTCACCTTTCATGACTCCAGCATAAATAAATTGAACGGCCACGTAAACTTCACACATCCTTGGCGCGCACAAACACTTATATCAAACCATTCACTCACTTCTTTGTTTACTCTCACACGTGCCCTGTTTCCATCACAGAAACTTTCCACCGTATTCATGAGTCTACGCCAATCCCATATAAACTCAAGACTTGCCACGGTGCTTCTTTTTTTACTCTTATCATACGCTTTCTCAAGATCCATAAAAGCCATGTACTGTATACCTTGCAATGCTTTTCACATGCTATCTCAGTCACTTCTCTCACTGCAAATACTTGATCCACATAGCCTGTTCCATCTAGGAACCCTTCTGGCTCATCACTGACCAACCATTCTGTAACACCGCGTACTTTTTCTATCACTCATCTATTACACTGGTTTGCATATGAATTTTTTTTGTCTGCTGTGAGGGTTTTTTCAACTCATATTATATAATTCGACCATGCTGAATTCGAAAATGACATTGGTTTTCCTCAATCAGGTCAGGTTTTTTCTCTATTGGCCATTTATTATAAGTCCAATTTTATCCCCAAATTTATTGATTTTTTTAGCTTAAACACTGTAGATACGAGTAATATTATAAGAACACTCGTGAAAAATGAAAACATTGTGTGAATAAATACTTTTATTCATACAATGAATATGGAAAAAAGTTTATTGAGGAAGGAATGAAGTTTTTTGGCTTTCCGTCTGTGTTTTTCTTCGGGCACGTCTCGCTTCAAACACCAGCAATAGTCCGCCAGCATATTGATATCCCAGTTTCCTTGGTACCTCTCTTCCATTATTTTGATATCTTGGTGAAATCGTTCACCCTGTTCCTCACTATAATCCCCGCAATTTTCAGGAAAATAGTCCAAGTGGGACCACAAAAAGTGCATTTTTATGGACATGCGCGACCCATGAGCTTTGAAAGCTTCCATCAAGTTTTCGACAACGGACTCGTATTCTGGACTTCTACGCTTGCCAAGAAAATCAGTGACAACTGATTTGAATGCCTGCCAGGCATTCTTCTCAGTTGGAGTCATTGCGTTTTCGAACTGAGTATCCTTGATCAAAGTTCGAATTTGAGGACCATCAAAAACCCCAGCATTTAGTTTAGCATCAGATATATGAGGAAATTTACTCTCGAGATATCGGAATGCTGAACCCTCCTTATTCATTGATTTGATGAAATTTTTCATCAAGCCCAGCTTAATATGAAGTGGTGGGAGCAAAATTTTTGTTGGTGGTACAAGGGGCACTGAAACGACATTATGCGACCCAGGTTCAAAATTCTCTCTGGATGCCCATTCACGCTGTGCATAGTGCTTCTCATCCGCTCGGCTATCCCATTTGCAGAGGAAACATGGGTATTTCGTGTATCCCCCTTGCATTCCCAATACAAATGCCACAATCTGAAAAAAAAATGAAAATATTTAAAGAATTTAGAGAATTTGTTCTATCAGATAAAAAAATCTATGCATTGGACTGTATCACTTCTGTGGGGAAGTTAAGTGTTCTTATACGCTCTCAAATAACCTTTGGAAAAACAACATAGTCAATAGCAATAGTTTACTTATGATATTAGTATTACCTTCAAATCTCCACAGATCCTCCAGTTATGTTGGTCGTATACGAGAGCATCCAGTAAAATTTTCATGTTATCGTAGCTCTCAGTAAGTTGTACGGAATGTGCTACAGGGACTGATGCAACCCTATTCCCAATGTTGAGAAGCACTGCTTTCAAACTTCGTTTAGACGAGTCTATAAATAGCCTCCATTCTGATGCGTTATATGGCAGGCCCAAGGATTCGATTAGCCCCTCAACATTGCAGCAGTACACTAAGGAAGAGGTATTTTCGTGCACTGCAAAAAACTTGCGGAATTCTTCCTCTCGTTTCCTATACCAGGAGAATGTTGTTCCCGGAGCCAGCAAGTTGTCCTCTCGAAGTCGTGAGCCCAAGATCTCGGCAGCTAATTTGGAAAGTCCTAAATCCCTGGTAAGATCATTAAGTTTGGCCTGGTTGAGAGGCCTCGGCTCATTTGAAGCGGTATTTTGAGGTATATACGACTGGGACTGGTCATTGGCATTGGTCATTGATTCATCATCAGAATCATCGAAGTCCAGGGTTTGAGGTGGGTCGGGTATTGGAATTCCAGACCATGGGGTACAGGTCTCATAGCAGAAGGAATGTCAGGGTATACAACAATGTGTTTATTCTTCTTGTTAACTCCTGAAAATAGAAACACAGAAACATGGATATAAAACTTGCATATGAAATAGAAGAAGCATTCAGACAGTGGCGGCTCGTGAGGGAAGGCTGCGGTCTGTAAGATATGAAATAGGTCGATGGAGTCTGTATATTTTCTTTCTTTTTCATTCATATTGTCCCTTCGGGGACAATATGAATGAAAAAGAAAGAAAATATACAATCATTGTATATGTAAATGTAACTTGTATAACAATATGTATGTGTAAATGTATTTTCTATAACAATATGTATATGTAAATGTATGATTACCATTATGGTGAATATTATGCTATATATGGTGAATATTACATTATGGTGAATATTATGTCAAGTTTCATACGAGGATTTCAAAATACTTAAGAAAAATAAATTTATAAGCCCACCTTGGAGGTTTGTCATGCAGAAATAGCAATCTGTCACGTGATCCTTTCCTTCTCTCCAAATCATGGGAATTCCAAAAGGCAAAGATTTCGCTCTGCCTTTGCTCCATCTTCTCAAATTTTCAATGCACGTCTTGCAGCACATATGAGGGGCGAAATTTTTGTCCTGGTCCCCTAGCTTAATTCCAAAGTATGCTCTATACATTGTCTTCACAAATTTAGTGATTTGGGACTGGTTATTTGGCATGGTAACCGTCCCACATATGTAGCATCTATTGGGATCATTTTTACACGCTCTATTCATTATGAAATATTTTATCTATATGCCTGAAAAGTAAAAAAAGATATTATACAAGTGAAACAAGTGATGATAGATGTTACTGTTCCAATTCCGCTTTGACAAAATCACGAAAAATTCTATTTTACTTATGAGGCCATAGCCGGATAACCTGAGCTGATTGAGAAAAACGGATTGCAGATTCGAAATCAGCAGGAAAAACTCTATAAGAATCACCTATAAAACCCTTGACAGCAAAATTGATGCATACCAGTGTTATACACCTTTGCCACTACACTCAATAGATTATGCCTCTGTAATTCTTACATTCAATAATAATGATAATAATTATAATAATAATAATTATAATAATAATAATAACGTCCGATAAAGAATAATAAAAAAGCAGTCATTCCTAATTGATAATAAACAAAAGTGAAATAGAAAATTGGGGTTGTCATAAATGAAATTGAAAAGCAAACTTTTAAAATGAAAAGACATACTAAAAATAAATAGAAAATAAAGATACAGTATTTAAGTCGTCTAAGTATATATATATATATATATATATATATATATATATATATATATATATATATATATATATATATACTACAGTACATTTATATATATATATATATATATATATGTGTCCCCAAAACATGTCCCTATTTTTATTTGCCCGTTATTTTATAATGGGTGTATACTGTATAGTGACTGTATAATGTATATTTTATTATTGGGGTTTCTTCTTCAGAGAGGTAACAAATTGTTTTTTTTTATTCCGTATATATCTATATGAAACAATATGGCTGAACCCTCAAACAGTGATGCCGCGTTTGCAGCTGGAACAGAAAATCAAGCCACAGACAAGCAACACACAACTTCTCAAATCGAAAATATCTAGATTTCTCCACATAAAAAAAAAAAAAAAAATCCCCAAAATGCTCTCCTCAAACCACACTTACAGTATGAAATCACATCATGAGGTAGTACAAAGAATTACAGTATACGATATTCGCTAGAAGTAATCCATAAAATTGTTTACGAACTCTCTCAAACAATGATAAGAAGCAATCTCATACCTATCCAATGTTCAGAAATTTAAATATTCTAAAATTAAATGACTTGTATGAACTTACTGTCGGTATCAGCATGTACTCGTACAAAGTTGGTAATAATAGAAACTATACTTCGCCCATTCACAGGGCGATTACTCATATTAGACCAACTATAATCATAGTATAAGGCTTCCCAAAGATTTCATACATAAACCAAATTATTCAGTGCAAATTGCAGGAAATGCTGTCTCCTACAAAGGGGCAGATATCTTGAACGCTATACCTGCCGGACGGCAGGATGCCAGGAACGAAGTACTGTACCTCATTATCGTTAGTGCAGCTAATACTGAGTCATGTCCCACAAAAGGAAACACGAAACGGATAGTCACTGCAAGAGCTTGCAATGACTGGCGTTCACTCTTAATGAGTGATGATGTTGATAGGCTACTCTCTCAAAATGTCAACCCTGAGTCAGTTTGGTCTCAAATTCATGCGAGTGAGAATAACTCTCTTGGGAATGAGTTAATAAGTGGAGAAGGAATCAAACAGAGTAGAGAGTGCGTAAGTTTTGAGCCGTCTGTTGCTATGCTAAAATCCATGAGCATGATATACCTATCATAATACAATCACTTGATGATTTCAGGGCATTTGATTGAAGTTGATGCTATATTTTATTCGAAGGATTTGATTTTTTGGGGAGATTTCTTGGTTAAAGAATAAATACAAAAATTAACCCTTTCTGTCCCAGCGATTCCATGTGGCATCATCAACAAAAAGTACGCGTAATTTCCTCAGATTAACTTCAGTGATGCCTTATGGCATTTGAATGTAACAATTAACTGTATAGTAACATCTGGCAGTGTTTTGGGCATTGGCCTGAGCATTTAGCACTCACAAAGAGATGCAGAAACTGTATGAAGGGTTACTCTCGTCTAAAATGCAGAAAGTGCTATGGACCATTATGTTTAAGGAAGGACAAAAACTGTTTTAATGTATTCCATTCAAAGTAGTATGGTCTACCGTTGTGTTTAGCAAAGGACAAAAATTGCTTTTATTTATGCAAAAAACTTCACTTTTTTCTACGTGAAGGTCAAAATATGAAAATAAAAACCCACTCTAATAGACAGAGTTTATTTCCACAACAGTTTCGACGCCCACTGGCATCCTCCTCGGGTGGATACAGAAACACGAATGAACCAAAACAAGAGGGTTTTGGTTTCTGTATCCACCCGAGGAGGATGCCAGTGGGCGTCGAAACTGTTGTGGCAATAAACTCTGTCTATTAGAGTGGGTTTTTATTTTCATATTGCTTTTATTTGTTTCATTCAAAGTACCAAAGTTATGTTAGTTTCTCCTATTACTTAATAGCGCCAATGGAATCATATAATTTCTAGTGTAATCAATTAAATAAATTTCTGAACAAAGTTTCATTGGTGCTACTGTAGTATGCGGTCTACCTACGACTCGGCGGTCTACCTTTTAGTTATAGTTTCTTTTCTTGTTTACTAATTGCTTGTTTACATCCCAATACCAGTCGCCCTTGACTAAACCTAACCAATCGTAGGTAGACCGCATACTATAGTAACACCGTTTCGTTTATGGTTCCATACCTATTTTTAACATTTTTTAGTGTTAACAAATTTTTTTAAGCTCAAAACAATAATTTGGGACAGAAAGGGTTAAATAACTGATTTTTCTCTGTTTCCCAAAACATTGAAATAAACTGAATTAACGAAGCAGGATCGAAAATAGCATATTTCTAGAATAATATTAATATTTTGGAATAATATTTCTGGTTTTAGCAAAAATTTTCAGCGAGTCTGGCATATTTTGTCAAAAGATGGTAACTATGGTCCGGATGTCCTGTTTAGTTGGTTATCCGTTATCAACTGCAATAACTTTGCCAAATGCATCAAACAGCAAAGGAGCACTTAGAAGGAAATAAAAATTTAGCCATAGCAATTCACTTCACAGAAAGTGGATAATATTTCTGATAGGAAGAAACACAGTTTGTTAAAGAGACTCTCATAAAAATGAACTAAAACATAAAATTATGAATGTCTGACGAAAGAGCAATCAAGAGATTCCGATAAAGGGAAGTGCCAGAACGAGTCACGACAAAGTCACAAGAAGATGTTCCCTAACTGGTAAAATATGAAAATACTTTTGAGA
The DNA here is from genome assembly GCA_023014485.1 of Bathynomus jamesi. NCBI lineage: Eukaryota > Metazoa > Arthropoda > Malacostraca > Isopoda > Cirolanidae > Bathynomus > Bathynomus jamesi. Next base: position 270,291 of record JAJOZX010005606.1, read on the forward strand.
ATGATATTTTTATACGAATTTCAATATGAACATTTAAGACGTCTCCACACAGTGGGGGAAAAAAAAAAAAAAAAAAAAAAAAAAAAATTATATATATATATATATAAATATATATATATATATATATATATATATATATAAATTTTGATGAACCCAAAACATTCAAAATTCATATTTTCACAATATGATAAAAGAAAAATATTTATATCAGTTAGATTACATTAAAATGCTTAAATTATATAATAATTTGAATTCTTTTCAGTGAAAGAGTGAGTACGAGTTTCAGCAAATCTAAATGAATATTTGATGCTTGAGTCAATAATTCTTAATGTTAAAAAGAAATATTATAATGAAGTAACGTGCTTAAATTTTTAAATGTTCAAAGACTAAAAAATTAAACCTTTAAGGACGACTGGTACAAATTGGTAACGTTTCAAATACACGCATTAAAGCAAACCTACAAAAATTTCCGACCTTAAAGGGTTGATAACAGATTAATAAATATAAAGATAAGCATCTAAATGCATTAAACAAATTAATAAAAGTGATAATTTTAATTTTAAAAAGAGTAAAAATTCCCTAAATTCACATAAACAAATTCGTCGAGTAAAGATAATTTAATAAAAATGGAAAGGAAAGATCGGATTATCCGGTTTTCGTTCTATTTTAGTTTCCTTCCGCTTTTACTGCTTTACCTCTTATCTCTTACCAATTATTTCATTCTTTCTTAGCGCGCAGACTCGGCAGTGGGAAAGTTCTTGGTCGGATGGTCTCAGTTTAGACCTAAAACGTCAGAAGTAAATTTTGAATTTTTATTCTGTTTATTGTGTTTTTCCATATCTATCTATCTATCTATCTATCTATCTATCTATTAGTAGAATCAAAGCCCTAATTAACGCGTTGCCTGAACAAAATTGTATCCCATAATGTCGACATTCGACATTATGAAAGTATATGAATTTCAGATTTTCAAACAAAATGACTGACCTGACCTAACCAAACTAACCTAACCTAACCTAACCTAGCGTACCCTAACCGGGCATACTGTACCCTAGCGTAACCCAACTGAACCTAACCTGATCTAATTCAAACTAACTTTTTAGAATCGACATTATGCATGTCGACATTGCGCGGGTCGACTTTATTTTCCTATCCGCTCTAAACAATTCTCTTTTCATTGTTACTAACGTTTCAGGATTAATTATACTGCTCTCCATCATCAGTGGATGAAGTCAAGTAAAGAACAAATGCATAACAAATGCGTATAAATAATAGGGTAGCGGAGCAAAGTCGATCTGCGGAATGTCGACATGCATAATGTCGATATTAAAAAGTTTAAATTAGGTTAGGTTAAATTGGTTAGGTTAAGTTATATTACGCCCGGTTAGGTTACGATTGGTTAGGTGAAGTTAGTCATTTTCATTGGTAATTTGAAATGTTGCTTGAAATCTGAACTCTATGCACTTACATAATAAGATCTACTGTCGGCATTATGAAAATCGTTCTTGTTCATGTAACCCTAAATAATGAATTAAATTCTGAGAGGTTAAGAAATGGTTAAGTTGAAGGTGGAGTTCAAAAAGACTGGAGAAATGGTGGAAGTTAAAGAGAGGAGAAATATTTGTTTAATTTTTCTCTGTTATTTATAAAGACTATATAGTCCAGGCAATCTAGAGCAAAAATAGCTTCAACCTGGGCAAAATTGCCCAGAAGCTTTCTAAACTGTTTCCAGCTCAGGAACCATTGCAGAATAACATATCCAAAATCCGACAAAATTGGACCCCGGGAACACCCCCAAAAATTAAATTCAAAATGGCGGACTGGCAGTTTCCTACGAAATACAATAAATTTTAATTTCGCTTTGTAGAGAGAGTTATGACGTTTTTCTTGATCAGTAAAATGTTTTAAAACACATTTTCGTTTCTAAATTAACCTATATGACACTAAAAATTGTATTAGGCGGCTAGTATTAAACTATGACGTCACGTAATGTAAATAAAATATACTGTATGGAGTGTATGTGAGAATGGACATTGCTACATCTTTATAAACTTATATTATATACAACTCTTTAATTCCTACTACCCACTATCAAATCTGCGTATTTGTGCTTGTCATTTTCTTTAAAACTGTTATTATGTACTCCTTTTAAATACTGCAACACAGTTTATTAATTTGTGTTTTCTGTTTCAGACTGACTCGGTGTACGGCTGACTCGGTGTGCGTCCGCCTTCAAGAATGCAGACCCCTGAAGAATTGTGCGTGATTTGTAAGGAGAAATTGGACAGCGGACAGGAAGTGGTTCACATCTCGCAAAAAGGAGCAGATGGTATAAATGCATCCAGCCGCAGCCGTGGAAGCGATGTTGTTGCAACAGCTGGAATAAGTGTTCACGTTGTATGTAGGAAAAGGTTTACGGATAAAAAGACCATTGAAATAAAGAAGCGACAGACCACAGCCGAGGCAATACCAAGGAAAAGTGCTCGTTTTCATGAATACGCATTTTCCAGTGCTACTCACTATTTGTTTTGTGATACCTTTGTGGACTTTTTTTCCAAACACAAACCAAAATCAGAGCATGTCAAAATAAGAACTACAGAGTTCTCCGAAACCATAAAAAGGTGCTGTGAAAGCCGCTGCGATGAATGGTCGTTTAATGTAAAAGGCCGTCTGGAGTATTATCTTCGTGATCTTCCTGCTGCAGATTGTGTCTACCATCACACCTGCAGCGTAAATTTTCGAAGTGGAAAAAACATTCCTCGCGCATACTCCTCCGACGATCATGATTCGAAGAAAGGGAGACCAACTAATGAAGAGCAACATCAAGCATTCCTTCAGACCTGTGCTTACCTGGAAGAGAATGATGATGAACAACTGTTGATTGGAGACCTAATTTCCAAAATGGAGGAATATCTTCAAGGAAGTCAGAGCTCTGTCTACGAACGCAGGCACATGAAGAGAAAGCTTTTAGAACGTTACGGAGACAAGATCATAATATCAGGTGAAAGTGGGAAGGCAGATGTAGTAACACTACGAGAGACAGCTAATGAAATTCTTATAGATTATCACAAAAAGTCGAAAGAATGTGATATAGATATAGAGCTACAGAAGATTTACCTAGTAGAAGCTGCTGCAAAAATAATCAGAAGTGATATCAAGTCTGTCGACTCGCCTAGAAAAGATGTGTATCCATCTCCAAATGACATCACTGCAGAAAGTGCTCTTGATTACATTCCCAACAGTCTGAAATTGCTATTATCAAAAACATTTGCGGGACAGGATGCTTCAAGAAAAATAGGTGCAATTGGGCAAAGCATTATGCAAGCAACCCGTCCTAGAGGATTACTATGTCCACTACAGATCGGTTTGTCGGTTCAGCTACACCACAACTTTAGGTCAAGGTACCTTATTGACGTTCTCCATCAGCTGGGTTACTGTTCGTCGTATGCAGAAGTAACAAGATTCGAAAAAGAAACGCGGCGCTGGCAAGTGGGTCTGGCTCTTTTACTGTTGATGAAAACACTGCAGTCCTTCTAGCAGCAGATAACGTCGATCATGATGTCTGCACTTTGGATGGGAAGAATACCTTTCATGGAATGGGTATGATTGCCGCAATAACTCCGAAGATCAAGATCCACCCTTCTATTCACAGGCGTAATGTTGGTGACAATGACATTAAGAAGATTGCAACCGTTGACATTAGGGAATATAGACACGCGAGAAGCATGTTGAGGGACATCTCATTCCGCGAACTTCCAGTACCCACTGCCACCATAAGTCGACTTAGTCTTCTCTGGCAGATATCTTCAGCAGAAAGATCAGGTCCAAGTTGGTCCGGAACAATGCAGGCAATTCACGGTGGATCAAGTGTCTCACATCCAGGTGTGGCGTCGATCACGTTCCTTCCCATCATAGATATGTCGCCAACTGACATGACCTGCATATTTTCGACATTACTATATTTGAGCAAGATAGCACGCGATCAAAAAGTCCCATGCATTATTACCTTTGATCAGCCTTTGTTCTGGAAAGCTTCCCAAATCATCAATGAACAGAGAGACCTGCAGGACATTGTTTTAATGCTGGGATCATTTCACACTCTGATGAATCTTTTGGGAGCAGTCGGTACTCTTATGAATGGTTCAGGATTGTCTGAAGTACTTCAAGAAATATACGGACCAAATGCCGTGCAACACATGATGTCTGGAAAAGCTGTTTCAAGAGCGATACGTGGTCATATGATAGTAGATGCAGCTCTTAGTACCTTACTAGTCGCAGACGTTTTCCCTCGTAATGAAGATGGAACTCCTCATGACCTCCATAAGGAAGCTTGTGACCTGCTCGACGATGTTATGACCGCCAAACAATCAGTTGAGGATGTGGAATCTTCGAATGCATTGTCTCAGATTGCTACCACTTTGGATGCGAAGAAAACTGACCTACAATCTACTTCGCAAACAAGTCAACTCTGGTTGGAATATCAGCGAATGATCAACATTGCACGTTCCTTGATAACAGCAGACAGAACCGGCTCGTGGGATTTGCACTTGCAAGCTATGCTGGAGACCATCCCCATAATTGCAGCAGCCGGACATCACAATTACCTGAAATCGATATACCTGTACCTGCAGAAAATGTTAAGTTTGCCTTCTGAAAATCCAGCCGTTAACAAAATGTTCCAGGAAGGTAAGTTTGTGGTAAGAAGAAGCGACAGATTATGGGCCGGACTCGGCACAGACCTGGTGATAGAACAAGTACTAATGCGTTCCCTGAAAAGCAGAGGCGGACTGACACGCGGAAGTGGATTTACAGACATCCAAAGGACAACGTGGCTCTTTTCTATGCCTCTGTGTTCCACTTATAACTTAGCAATGCAGGAATACACCAGAGTTTTGTTGGAAAGTAGTGAACAGCACAAGGAAATGAGGGGAAGTAGACAAATCAGGGACAGTAATGACATGAAGAAAGTACTTGAACGTCTGGAATCCTTATCCCCATTCCATTCTACCTCAGGTCTCTGCAACATTGTAACAGGGCTAACTGCTGATCCTGGAGTTAACGTTCATCAATTGCATTCAATCGGTACGAACATTGTCGTAAAAATGATTGGGAAACAAGCCTTTACATATTCTGCCAAAAGATCTGACAAAGTGAAAACACTAGGATCTGCTTCTGCCGTTGTGATCACTGATGCTTCAGATATAGAAGTAGATCCTGCACTACTGTTTCAGAGAATGATGACTGTTGCCACTGGCGGAGACATGAATCTTGAAGATGTCATGTGTTACGAACTGTGTGCATATCCTCCTGCATTGTTCGAATCACGAAGTATCTTGAGGAAACCCGATAAGTCTCAGCTAGCTCATGCAATAATCAAATACACTGACACTTTACACATGGAAGAAGTTCAAGAAATTCAGTGCACAGACCAGTACGTATTGGATGGTGGATCTCTACTACATCGTGTTTCCTGGCGTCAAGATGAAACATATGACAGCATCGCCAACTCATATGCCGATTTCACTCTGAAAACATATGGAAAAGCAATCATTGTTTTTGATGGCTACAGCAGCTCTCCTACGATCAAGGACATGACCCACAGAAGACGCAGCACCAAGACAAGCAGAAATGTGAATCTCAGTCCAAGCATGAAGTTTGTTGGCCAGAAGGAACACTTCTTGGCTAATGAAAACAACAAGCAAGCATTTATTTCCCTCGTAGGTGAGATGTTGAAGAAGCACGGGTGTACTGTTCACAACGCAGATGGGGATGCTGATGTGGACATCGTTCGTGCAGCAGTTTCCTCATCAGAAAATGCAACTACAACAGTAATAGGGGAAGACACCGACTTGCTGATTCTCCTTCTGTACCATGCCAAGGACAGTGGTTTCAAGTTGTACTATCGCAGCGATATAAGACGGGGACCATCTCCTAATCCTGTGTATGATATTCTCAGCATTCAATCATTGTTAGGCAATGACATCTGCAAGTATCTCCTGTTTGTGCATGCTTTCACGGGCTGTGATAGCACATCCAGAATTTTTTCGATCGGTAAAGCCAAAGCATTCGACACACTGATGAAGGTGGCTGAACTCCGTTCAGTTGCAAATACATTCTGTTCTGATTGTTGCCAACACTTTGACATTGAAGCCGCTGGAAGAAAGGCAATGCTTCTGTTGTATGGCTGCAAAACACTTGAATCCACTAACGCACTACGTCATCGAATGTTAGTTGAAAAGGTAGCTACAGCTAAATCTTTTGTTACACCCGAACGTTTGCCACCTACCGATGCGTCCACAAAGTACCACAGTTTTCGCACATACTTTCAAATACTAATCTGGAAGTCTACAGAAGAGAAGATCGATGCAGAACAGTGGGGTTGGTATGTAAAGAATAACTCCTACTACCCTACAGCCTGCGACAAGCCACCAGCTCCAAATTATCTACTCAACATGATCCGCTGCTCCTGCAAGACGAAATGTGCTACTTCAAGATGTGGATGCAAGCGTAATGGAATGCCCTGTTCAGCCGCTTGTGGCGAGTGCCAAATCAGTGGTTGCGATAACAACCCAAGTATCGGTAATCTATCCGATGATAGTGATGAAGAGGATTAATTTCTGTATGTTTGTGACCAGGTATCACTTCTTCTGTAATGAACATAACTTGAAACTGGGAAAAAAATAATTGTTGTATTATTGATTATAAAAATCTGTAAAAAGCTATATAACATTATATTTGCGTAATAACTGGTTGTGTTGTATATTGTTGAATTATTTAAAACATTACAACTGAAAGAAAAAGCATCAAATGTATCTCTATAAATAAAAGCGTAAATTATATATTTTTTTTTTTCGTAGGAAACATCCAGTCCGCCATTTTGAATTTCATTTTTGGGGGTGTTCCCGGGGTCCAATTTTGTCGGATTTTGGATATGTTATTCGGCAATGGTTCCTGAGCTGGAAACAGTTTAGAAAGCTTCTGAAGCAATTTTGCCCAGGTCTAACTACAAATTGCCTGGACTAATACATATATGATGAGTTATCGGCTTAAGTCTATTAATAATGCAAGGAAATTCCAGGATATAAAGCCGTTTTTAATTGATTTTTATAAAATTTCCAATAAAATTTTGTTTCTAGACTAACTTTTTTCCGGAACTATACTTGCTATGAAGCAAACTATGTTTTCACGATATAGTTTGCTTTATAGCAAGTATAGTTCCGGAAAAAAGTTCGCCTAGAAAGAAAATCTTAATAAATTATTAATTCTTAATATTCTGGTTTTCCTTGGATATTTGATTCTTTTTGACAACAGCAGTGAAATTTCAAAAACAAATTTTTACCAATTAGTAATTTGTTATGCTTTTTAGAAATTTAGTTTCTAGGCAAACTGTACTGTTGGACGTTATCTAGTTCAATATTTTTAGCACACTGTAATAATTTTTTAATTGTGGCACGTATGTAAGACCACAGTCGGGTAGGTGGGAGTACCTTGGGGATGAAAAAAGTCTAAAATGACAGGCATAAAGTATTGCGCTGTCCTACTGCTCTGTCCATATCAGTGTCCTGTTCCCAAAAAAAAATTGGGTGAAGTGTTTTTGGAGGATGCAGAAGTCAACATTTTGGTCTATCTTTGTGTCAGTGAAGAGTGGAAAAAAAGATCACAAAATTTTAAAGAAAATATACTAGTAATAAAGCAGAATTCGGAATCTCCAGAAAAAGTAAAACGCAATGGAAGGAGATTGAACCACCAAAATTCACTTACATTATATCTTTCAATTTGAAACTACAACTGGCTACGTCGTGGCCAGTGTCGTAACACCGCTTTCTGTCGGTCAGCGAAGTTAAGTTATGTTGGGTCTGGAGAGTAGTTGGATAGGAGACCGCCTTCTGCGTTTAGATTATGTAGCAACCCTACGTAAAGCTGTAGGTCCCCTCCGTCATATAACCTTAGGTGTGGCGAAGAAAGTTAAACAACCCCATCAACCATCATTAAACTCTGATGTCTCTTTTTTAAATTCAGTATAGGCCTATTAGGACTAAAACTGCACTAGCTAGGCCTTAACACTAGACCTAATGTTTTGTTTCTGGTAACCGATTTGAACTTTAAAGTTACTGTATGTGCCTATGGACTCAATTTTATTTATTGGAGACTCTTAACTGGAGGCAGCGAAAGCTGAGTGGCTGAAAAGAAAAAAAAATATGTCCATTTAAAAATAAAGATATTTGAAAAATGAAAGTTAGGAAAATCCTACAGTAATAATAACAATAATATTAATAATAAACAAAAAGGTGAAGTGTACAGGAATAGCTAGAGTACTCTGACTAATTTACATAATATTATACAGCTACAATTATGTATTATATGAAACAATATTATTTTTAAATAAAATGATCACCTGTGTACTCAATAGAAAATAGATGAAGTTTGGTGAAAAATAGATAAATTATGAAAAAAATGAGTTTAATGAAAAGTAGATAAATTGTAGGAGCTGAACTTTTACACCAGTTGAACTTTTACATCACTGACATCAGAACTTTTACATCAGTAGGATAAAATACTTCTTTAGTGATCTGCGAAATACAATTAAGGCTAAAAAGTTTGTCTGATATTTACGGGAATTCCATTCCAACATCACCTCTTTTGAAAGAGAGTGCATTTCCTGCAGCTTCCATTGTATAGTTTGGTTTGTGTATAAAATCTCTGGGGGAGTCTAATTTTATATTGATGACTCGTTTGATGCGAGGTCATTATTCTTCGAATGAATAATGTATGTTGTTTTATATTGCTAACTTTGTACATATTGACAATGACACCAACACTGAATTTGTAAAAGTAATTTAATTTTAAAATATTTATCTTTTCAGCAAACAAACAAACAATGTTTATCCAGAAAGAATACACTACGTAAGGCGTATAATATTAAATAGTTCAAGCGGAACATCACATTCATAATTTAGAGAAAACTGGCATTTATGTTCGAGTTTTTTATTTCCTGGCGAGTAATGTAGACATTGTGTCTTTATTTAATTTGTCGTTGGAAAACTGAGAAGAACTTTTCACACAAATTCTTTGAGATTCATTACAATTTTTACAATACAACAAATAATAAAGGAAATAGAAATAATGAAGGTAGAACAAAGAAGTAAATGGCAAATTTGGTGGATTAATTAATATTTAGATTATCAAAATTGTATTACTTTAATGTAAGATAAAATAATCTTAGGAATAATAGAAAATAAAGAAGTAGCAAACAATAAATTATTAAAATAATAATAATAAATTAAATTCTATTGTTAAAAATGAGAATCTTAAAAAAACAAATAAAGACGTGCTAAAACTGGAGAAGTGTGACGTTGTCTGCTATCATCATTTGAGAAGGTTCATAGGCACATCTACTGTATGAATGACTTCCAAAAGATGTCTTATATACTTCCTTTAACGACTTCATGGCGTAATGTCATACAGTAAATGTGAATGAATGAAGGAATAATACAGGGTAAGGAGTGCGTTTTGAGGAAGTCTTTTTTAGTTTAAATAATATGAATAAAGAAATCTTGAAATTCTGGAATTGATATGTTGTACTGTATGCGACTTTTGATATTTAATTTTCTGTCTAAATTAATGTAAATCAATTTAACTTTATTCACCCTCGCAAGAGTAATAATATCAATTTTTATTTGATAGTTTGCGCTTATATGTTTTGTGGTAATAGTCCTATCAAATGACTATGTCAGGTTCAGTAAATATTTATTAGAACACAACCGTTTAAAACATGCTCTAATTCGTCTGTTCGTTTCATTTACCAGAAAGTCTGAATTATGATGTGAAAAAGTAAGTGTGGTGTCATCTGTATGCTATATACGCAATTTTGTGTGGTTGAGAAATGAAGATCAGTGACATGAATTTAAACTATAGTAGGCCCTAATGGCCCAGGATAGATCCTTGATCATTTTACCACCGCCTTGTCGGTTGAATTATCTATTAATTTAATGTATTTATGACGATTAGTTCGGTAAAATTTGAACTAATTAAGGATATTTCCTTTTATGTAGTGTATGTGAAGTTTAATGCAATAAAGCTTCATACGAAAGTGTATCAAATGCTTTTTACAATTCGAGTAAAACCAAAGCAGTGTGTTTTTTGTTGTTTAGTTTCTAATAAACATTTTTAAATAGCACGTTTTAATTAAAAAATAGCATTTTATTAAGAATCTTTTTCTAATACTTTAATTAAATTTGGCAAAATTGAAGTGAGATGGTAATTGGATAGAGTGTTAGGGTTACCCGACTTGAATATAGAGTATACTCTGGCTTCCTTTAGTTTAGACAATCAGAAAATATATCTGGAGTTACTGATTCGTTTATTAATTTAATGAGTGGGATTGCAATTCCATCTGACACTAATTTGTATATTTTTACCGGGATCGTACTGATGTCAGAATCTTAACTTTCCAGAATTTTTTATTACTAAAGCGATGTCGATCGGTAGGATTGGATAAAAGAAAAATGAGTTTGGAATGGGTTCTGGCATCTATGATATGTTTGGTAGCGAGTGTCGGTATCTGGAATTGAGACTGCTGTATTGGAGTCGATATTTGCAAAGAAATTGTTCCATAGATTGGCGATGTCTTTGAGATCACTGTAAAAATTTCCGTCTTGTGTGAAGGAGGACAACGAATTTATTTTCACCTTTTTGTGTTGATTGAATGCATCAGTGTTTCAGAGCCCTTTGCGAGTGGAGGTTTTTTACATTAAATTTTTAACAATAAAAATCCAATTTTGCTCTTTTAATGACTGCATTAAGTCTGTTGCAAAATTTTTTTATATATCTGTTCAGTGATAATGTCGGTTTTCCATACTTTAAAAGGAATATTTTTGTGCTTAATACTCACAATGAATACTGAGGTTGTTATATTTAGGTTTAGGTATTAGTTTTGATTTAACAGGAAATTTTGGTGTCGAATATATCTATTAACCTCTTAACGACCGAAGTTTTTGTAGGATTAAGTTAGGAGTGCGTTTATTGGAAGCTGTGCATATTCGACCCAGTGGTCCAAAAGAGGTTAACGTGGTTCAGAATGTTTGAAATGTCCCATTTTCATGATTATAATACTCGTAAGTAGTATAGCCGCAAAAGGGGAGAGTGCAGGAATGTTGCAGGTTATTATGTAATGTTGCAAAGGGGGGAGGGGGTTGTTGCAAAGGGGGGGAGGGGGTTGTTGCAAAGGGGGGTTGTTGCAAAGGGGGTGGGGGGAAACTTGGAGGCGGCGTTATCCCCCAAGAGAAAGGAGGAGGAGAGAAAGGAGGAGAGGTGTTCACCTGGCAGGAGCCAAGTGCACACTAAGACTTCCAGCCGGGCTGGCGTTGTTTTATAGGCTCCTAATCAGCCAGAATCAGCCAGTTGGCTGAGCCAAGGTGAGAGAGACGCCTGAAGGAGAGAGAGAGAGAGACAGCTGAAGGAGAGAGAGCTGAAGAAGAGAGAGATGCCTGTAGGAGGGAGAGACGCCTGAAGAAGAGAGAGATGCCTGTAGGAGGGAGAGACGCCTGAAGGAGAGAGGATAGGTACACATGCAGGAGTACTCATGCTGGAGGTACACACACACATACGCACACATGCAGGAGTACACATGCAGTAGGTACACATGCTGGAGGTACACGCACACATGCAGGAGTACACATGCAGTACACATGCTGGAGGCAAACATGCAGGAGAGAGAGAGAGACGCCTGAAGGAGGAAGATACATGCAGGAGAGAGAGAGCTGAAGGAGGGAGAGAGACACCTGAAGGACAGAGTGGAGTTCTCCCCAATTTATTTTCGTTTCCCTAACCTAAGAGGCCACTATGGGGTTTACCAAAGGGCCTGAAATAGAAGGAGCAGAGCTCCTTACTCGGCCGGAGCCGAGGGGGGAATGGTTCTTCACCAGCTTCGCGATCTTTTATAATCCTCTATTCTGGCTGAGTTGCCAGATAGCGCAAGGTATTCCAGATAGCGCCATGTGTCCCATTAATCGTGTAACACATATATGACGATAGTTATTCCAATTAAATTCTGTTTAAATACACCTTTATTAATTGCATACCTTTCCAGTTTTTTTTTGCAATGATCGGATTGCTAGATATATTATTATGCTATATATAATTATATATATATATTATTTATTTTATAACATTTAATTTTAGTTTAGAAGCAAATTTAACATTAACTCCATTGAACTTAAAGAAACAAATAACATAGTTTACCTTCGAAAACGCCATAATAGAAAATAATTAATTTTATGGGTAACTATTTCGACATAAGTTTACTATAATTATATCAGTCTTTTAAATATCTTCTGATATATATTATATATAAAATACCACAATATATTTATAATTATTCAGTAACACATTAGAAAGATTTACGCAATAATAGAATTAACAAAGTTACCCAATAAATAATTCGTTAGACAGAAACGAATTTTTATAAGGATACCCAGCTTCATTAAACTTGAAGATGAACGAAACAAATAACATAGTTATCCATAATTCAGCCCTCACGAATAACGAAACGAAATGATCATTTACGATACAATTCGAAATACGATAATTTACGATACAATTCCACCAAACGAGATGAAAACTTATGAAACATATAGCCTCATTCCCTGCGAAGAAAAAATGAAAAAACGAAATTAAAGAAACGAAGAAAGTTGGATTTCTCCGAAACCAACCTCGATAAGTAACCCAATGTTCCAAATATTAATATAGCCATTATAATTACTTCTACAATGAATCCAATTAAATTCTGCTTATTAAATAACTTTTTTAGACACTTGATTTTATTATAAATATTTAAGTCACGAATAACAGTGGGAAAAACGTACACACATATATATATATATATATATATATATATATATATATATATTATAATAAACAACTCATGCACGCACACACACACACACACACACACACACACACGATGAAAGGCAGAAACTAAATCAGTTCGAATCGAGTCCCTAGAGACCTTTTTCGTTCGATTCGTGTCCCTAGAGACCTTTTTATACCCAAAACATAATCCGATAGAGGAAAGGATTTCCGAGAATCTGCCCAACTCGGTCGGCTTTATTTTACCTTTCTACGAGTCAAAGCATGCAAAACCTCGCCTCACTCCTTGCTTCAGCATTCATTCATTTCATGTTTTATTGTGAATTTCATCCCATATATATATATATATATATATATATATATATATTATTATTATTATTTCTACAATGAAACGGGGTCGGGCCGAAGAACGGGTGAGAGATCTCCCCCCCCCAATATATATAATATATATATATAAATTGAATTTACCGTGGTACACCATGTTTGGCAAACGCTATAGTGGTGCAAGCCTCATTTACTGATGCATATTATATCTATCGGGCAAATAACTTTTAATTCAGTCACTGATTGACCCTCTAATACCGCAACAGCACAAATTATTGAGTAGAATGTTGTGTTCTATTACATCAAGCACCTTACTCATATCTATATAAATTGAATTTACCGTGGCACACCATGTTTGGCAAATGCTTTAGTGGTGCAAGCCTCATTTACTGATGCATATTATATCTATCGGGCAAATAACTTTTAATTCAGTCACTGATTGACCCTCTAATACCGCAACAGCACAAATTATTGAGTAGAATGTTGTGTTCTATTACATCAAACAACTTACTCATACCCACTGCCATAATTTTTTTTATCATAACTCAGCCGAGCAACTAAGCGACGTTGGATCTGAGTGGTAGTTGGATGGGGAGTCGCAGCAGATAATTTACATTCGATAAATGTAATGAAATAATTAAATAAAATATGCATTTATTTTTATATCACGGATGGAGTCGATGTAGACAATGCAGGTCTTGAGCTTAAATTATCTAAAACCATAACAATACAAATTATTTCAATAGAATATTATGGTCTATTACATTATTACACCTTGCCCAGATCCATTACCAATAACCTCAATTTAGTAATAATAACAATTATCTCTCATACACTATATATATATATATATATATATATATATATATATAGAAAGAGAGCGAGAGATGCGGGAAATTGAGTAAATGGAAATATTATTTTCTCGAAAACTATGGGTGATAGAAAACTTCTGAAACCATATTTGGAATCAATATCAAAAGTTCTATACGAATCACCAAATAATTTTCAAAGGAGAATAAGAGCATTAATTCTATTAGTGAAATATAAAGATGCAATTACTCGTCCGGTCTCGTTATAGCGGAATGGTACACGTCATAGCTCCACCCAGCTACATCGGCAGCCAATCACGACGAACATCTGGTCTTTTGGGCGGAGCTTGGCGAATGTGCATATAAAAGGGGATATTTTCAGTTGGGAGTAACAGTAGCTATTTTCGCATCAGTGAATAATCAACCATGGACCTGTACGTCTCCCCAGACTTGTATGAAGAACGTGATACTGCCGCATTAACCACAATTAGTCTTTTCAATGCGGCTGATTGTGGCGAACTATTTTCGACGCAAACCGTAGAAGATATTTGCAGTGACGCTCCTTACAATCCGACGCAAGGGACTACCATAGAAATGTAAGTGTCCATAATTCGATTTTATATATATACGGAGAGTTGTAGTATTCGTCAAATAGATACTAGTCAAAAATGTCAATCAATGTTATTTCCCCATCATGCTAAAATCGAAATTGGTAATCGAACCAAAGATATCTTCACATAATGGAGATCTGTCTGTCTGTATACTCTGTATATGTTTTCCTTTAAGGTCCGATGAGGATTTGACACGAGTTATACAATCTTTTGAAGGGAATACGGATGATATACTGATCAGTCAGCAGTGTCACACATCCTCCACCATGGACCTGTACGTCTCCCCAGACTTGTATGAAGAACGTGATACTGCAGCATTAACCACAATTAGTCTTTTCAATGCGGCTGATTGTGGCGAACTATTTTCGACGCAAACCGTAGAAGATATTTGCAGTGACGCTCCTTACAATCCGACGCAAGGGACTACCATAGAAATGTAAGTGTCCATAATTCGATTTTATATATATACGGAGAGTTGTAGTATTCGTCAAATAGATACTAGTCAAAAATGTCAATCAATGTTATTTCCCCATTATGCTAAAATCGAAATTTTTATGCGTTCACTCCTCGAACCAAAGATATCTTCACATAATGGGGATCTGTCTGTCTGTATACTCTGTATATGTTTTCCTTTAAGGTCCGATGAGGATTTGACACGAGTTATACAATCTTTTGAAGGGAATACGGATGATATACTAATCAGTCAACAATGTCAAATAATGTAAGTGTTTTTCGATCTTTTTGGGATAAGAAGACGCAATATATTTTCATAAATTTATTAAATGAAAGAAATCAGTACAATAAACGAATATACAAATATACGAACAAAAACATTATAATATACAACGAGTACGTACAATTGGAAAACGGTTTTTTATCTGTCTGCATACCATTTCATCGTTTCGGTGAGTGTGACACGGGTCAAATAAATTTAAAAAATTTATAAATTCTTTATCATTTGACATATGCATGAGAAATGAGACACAGTACATTCCGCAAACATTAGTAAAATATCCCTGCATACGAAATGGGTTCCATACAACTTCGGGAATATGTAACTGAGCGAGAAATTTTACAATAATAGGGTCACTCCAGGGTTGAGTACCGAGTGAATCAAAATAGTACAGGCGCTGTCTATTTTTAAAATAGACAGCGATCCAGTGAATCCCTTCATTACCGATGATGTCTGTGTTCACGACTACCGCATTCTCGCGTACTTGGCAAACTCAATTCTTCGCAAACACGCCGATAAATTTGGAACGTGTGACTCGCTCCATTACTTTCTGAAGTGTATTAGCATCCATTTTAAAAGTCAGTGATAACGCTTCTAAATCTATCTACTTCTATTAGGGCTTGCGATTCGAGATATACTAGTACACTAATAGGAGCGTCTATAGGCTTTGCGAATTCCAGCCGCACTGAGATGTTACCGCTCTGCTGTGGTGTTAAATGGGTATTTACGCTAGCAGATAAGTCAGGTGTAATGTCAAACGGATAAAGGTTAAATTGATCAATGAATTCTTCCTGCGTTACCCCATTACCAAGCTCATCACAATCACCTGCAATATGGGTCAGATTACTATAGGCTCTGGCACAAAGAGGTAACACAGCGTCTGATGAATAGTCCGTACCCATTGTTCCACCCAAAGCAGTGCCATTAACGTATAGAGTTATATTTTTAAGTCCGAAATTCTCGAATTTAAAGGCACTCTTTTTATATTTTCCATTCACCGAAGCGTGGTCCTGCATGCCGATTAATATCCTTTTAGGAAGATTTCCCAGGGCAATGTTTTCTATCTGCTTCGATGCCAACCCTGCAGGAACCGTATATAGTTTGATCTGCACTCTGTTAATAGGATATTTCACTGTAGCGTTTAGTAAATTTTTCTCAATTTCTAGTTGTTTTGGTGAACTTAATTTCACTCGCCGTACGCGGAGGTATGTGTCCATAATGTGAACCACAACGGACTTTGCACCCTCTTCTTGATTCGCATCCAGATTTAAGCAGATCTCAGGACTCGTGCGGGTGAGCTTTATTTTCATATCCACCCCGTTCACAAGCAACTTCTCCTGGAAAGTGAAATCTGTGTGCAACCGTCCAAAACACTCGTATATTTTCTTTTTAGAATTTTTAAATTTGTCCTTTATACTATTTTCATCTTTAGTTTGATAATATCCCTCCGCACTTAAAAAGGTAGCCTTCGCTTCTTTGGAAAAGTTGAGGACATTTTCCAAATAGGCTCGTAGATGATAGTACCCCGTGCCTGCCGATATGTTGGTCTGATTTAAATATACGTCACACTGGTTGAATATGGCGTGCAGAAAGTTTGTTTCAGGGTATACAGCATATTTGTCATCGCAGGCCGTTCCATCAGAATGGGCTATACGTAGCTTAGCGTACATGTGCACACAGCTTGGATCAAAAAAGTAAGGACCTGAGCTGGGTATCACGAATTCTATAGGTGCACTCGGGGAACTAATTGTGTTTAAAGGGTTAATTGTAATAAAGTCACTGTGCTCAATAGAAACTTGGGTTGGCGGGAGCTCAAAAAAGGACAGCTCCGATTTACAGCATTGTGAACTACATGGGTGGATGAAGCGTGCCATGGCGAAATAGTGACTCCTCTCTCGACAAGTGGTAAACAAACTATGATTCATGAGATCAATATCCTTAGCTTATATCAGTCAAAAAAGTGGTCAACCATAGGTTTCATTCGCTTACAGCATTTCTTTTTTGATAGCCTTTTACGTTTAATACCACGTGACCCCTTCTTCCGGGGAGCCCTCTTCTTCCCGCCACCACGCATTTTTCTCTTTGCATCTTTGATGATTTCGTTCCGTGTACGCTTTAAATGTTTTTTTAGAGCTTCTTTAGGTTTAGCCCCGGCCAATATGTCTTCTGCAGTGTTAAGGCCTGATTGTAGCGCTTTCCTTCCAAGGTATCTGGCACCCCTCTTCAGCAAAGGAACAGCCGTACGTAGTATGGATGAAAAAATGGATCCAAGTCCACTACCGCGCTGGTATCGCATCCCTCGATAGACGGTGAAAGGCTTTCTATCCATTATAACTCAGTGCGTCGAAAGTGTAGCTTCACTGTTAAGCTCCCGTTACCGAATGGGAAGTTTTCGCCCTCAATCGTTCTTATATATTGTGATATTGGTTATTAAATTAGTTGCGACATTCACATAATGGGGTCTGTCATATGTAATACTCAAACTCCTTCCTCTATGGTTGGGGATGTGAGCAATGCGCAGCAGGCGTGCCTGGGTATCCCCAACAAACTGGTGCTCCACTATATTACTGTAAATATAGCACATGTCTGGGGACCTTTCAGCCAATTTCTCCATCTTCAATTGATACATTAATCTGGACAAGTTATACTGTGTCTCGTGAAATGTGTCTCTTTGGAAGGCTGCGCTATATCGGCCGTTGGTTAGAATTTTGAACTTTCTATGTTCTTTAAGACATCTGTTAGTCTTTGATTTTAGGATTAGTGTATGTGCAGGGTTGTTTACGATTTCATATACTAAATCATTCGTAAGGTTTGAGTTTCTTAAACTTACGTTTAAGCCTCTCACAACATCCTCGGCCGAACCATATTGACCCGGCCCTAGTCTTACTTCTGTACTGTAATACCGTGCAATCTTAGTCCAAGCGATGCGCATAGTTTCATCCATAGCTACCCCAGCTTTTTCACACTCGTCAATGTCTCTAAGAATCGTAAAAACGGTTTCTTTATGTTCAATATTTAAAAAGACGGTGTCCAGCTGAATTTCGCATATCCCCACCTCATACGAATCACGACCCAATTCAATGTGCCCATGGAGTTCTGTTACAAAGTTGGCTAGCGTGTTGTTAGGGTGTACAGACAGGGACGAGGAGGACGGGAGTGTGACGTAGAAATGGTTAGGAGCCATGTTGCATACTATTTAAGCTTCATTATTGCATCAGCTTTTATATAGGTGTTGAAGCTTTCTGGGTACCCTAGCCATTTCACCAGGTACATTTTTCTCCTTCCTGAACCTTTGCTTCCTAAAATTTTCTCAATTTTAAACACATTTTTTTCTAAATTAAACGCAACTTTCTGCAATTCCTCGCGGTAAAAGCCTCCTGAGATTTCTTCCCCATTCAAATCTTCAATGTAATACATCATTATCACACCTTTAGGTCTCACAGCCCTAACTTTAAAAATCTCGCGTGTCCATCCTTGCTCAAAACCCTTTGCGAATTTATTCCCCGAACGCGACAGCCTTACATAATCATTGATTTTGAAGCGCACAGAGTGTGGTGGTGGTGGTGGTGGTCCATCTCTTCTCGGGCGTACCTCTTTCTAAAACTTCGTTAGGTGTTGCCCCAATCGTGCGATGGTGTGAGCGGTTGTAGGATGATGCCAATGATTCCAGAATGTCTAGAAATCTGTATGTGTTTTTATGTGTAAAATAACGGTGCATGCGTTCCTTTATGGTGCGCTGAACTCTTTCAGCTAAAGAAGCCTTATGTATAGAATTGGTTGTGTAATAGCTGATATTAAACTCTGTCAACATATTCTGAAAAGCACGGCCTATAAACTCCTTCCCCATATCCGTACAAAAATAGCCAGGAACCCTGTTTTCTTTTAACATTAGCGTTTTGGTGGCTTTAGCAACTGTTTCAGGTGATTTATTTTTCAGAGGAACTAGCCACAGATATCTAGAGAATACGTCTATTATGAATAGAATGTAGCGGTAACCATCGTTATACACAGAATATCTTTGCATGTCTGTTAAATCTGCTTGCCAAATAGAATCAATCGAGGAAGCCGTTGTCTTGGCTGTTTTAAACCTTTTTCTCACAGGCTTATGAAGCGTATAAGCGTCCTGCTCCCTCAAAAATCTTTCAACATCTTTTTTTCCTACTCCGTAAACGTGCAGTCTATCTACGCCGCCGTAAGAGGATGGGGTAGAAATGTCATAATAGCGTTTAGTTAATACGTTAGCCATTTGCGTATTTTAGAGGCAGGTGGGTAGGGTTGGTTTAACCTCTTCTTTCTCCTCTTAAAGGTGTTACCGCAGGGGGTGACGGCGTCTTCAATTGTGCACAGGCGTTGCGTGTTCCAAGTCTTTTAACCTGTTCAGATTTCCTATCAACGTTTTAGGGACATTTATTTGTTGTAGTCTTGCTTTAATATGCTTCCATCCTGATGGTGATGGCCTATCCCACTTTCTCACCAGATCATGGACAATGTCTACGATATTCGATCCCTGTACCTTTGATCCTTCCACAATGATCTCCCTGTATCGGTCCATTGTATGGCTGGATCCTCATTCAATAGATTATAAAGACCTAAGCCTTTACTCCTCAATGTATGTGGGAGGGTATTTTTAATACATGTTCGATATGTTGTGTGGCTAATCTTTTTGGTTGATCAGCTGTATCGTCGGGTACAGGTCCTATGTCGCCATCGTCCCCCGTGCTGTGCCTAATAACCACAGGAATCTCCGTAGGGATCTTATAATTTTCGTACTCGTGAAGAAATTTCTGCAGAGCTTCTTGGTATAAGATTCTTTTCTCATCAGGTGTTTTTTCACTGTTTAATAGGGCTAACAATTCGCTTTCCATTCTTTTAAGTCTGCTTTTACGGGGATCTAGATCCGTGTCTCTTTGCAGTGAAGCGTACACCTCGTGGGGAATCACTACCACTTTCTTCATTATATTAATCTAGTCAGTAAAGGGCCCAAAACTGAAAATAAGATGGGGAGAAATGACCCTCCTGTTTGCACAATAACTCGTTTTTTCTTCGCTACAGTTTGACTTTTACGAGCGAGTGTACGTATTATGTTCTTGTAGCGGCGTAGGCGAGCCTTCTGATGGGTTTCATTGATACATTGCAATTTATAACGTTAAGACAGATTTCACAGATGCATTTTAAAAAGTCGGCGTCGATATTTTTAATAAACATCTGCTGCATTGCCCGGGGCAGTCGATGATAGATTTTTATTAATTCATGGTATTTCTTTAGTCTCTTTGTCATTCTGGAATATACACCGTTTCAGGCTCGTTTGGAAATATATTCGTTCGCAGAAGCACTCTAAACGTGTTTCGCGGATGAAGGTCGCAAAGCAAATATCCGTAACGCGTGCTTGTAGCTTCTTTATAAACTTCCAAAAACTCCTTACGCTGATTCGGGAACATTTGATTGGCTAATACCCCAATTTGTGATACATCTCTACGTTGCGCGAATAAGACTAGATATTGCGTATTTAACGACACATCGCGCATGTATCTATTTTTGAAAAATAGATTCTGATTGATGAAGAACACGCTTATGTTAAGATGGTGGGAGTATACTGTAAATGTCTCGGCAAACGTTTTATCCATCTCCAACATGAGATCGTCAATTACAATGATTGTATGTTCAGTTCCCTTTAGCGAATTAACGTCATATACACCTTTGTGGAACAAAATATCATCTTGGTACTCGTTGAACACTGATTGATACGTCGAATAGCACCATATAACTTTATGCACAAATTTCGAGAACATCTCGCCCTTTTCTTTAATGATTTTAAGCATAAACACAGTTTTACCACATCCTGTAGGTCCAGATATAATACATGTGGATGGGCTCGTGAATCTGAATTTTTCTACAGAGTCCATTTCTAACACGTCACACTCCTAAGTGGGTCATTTACAAAATATTACAAATTTTGAGTGCTGATCCTTATATTTCTTCTCCCACAGAACCGACGATGAGGTAGAGCACCCTATCATTACGGATGACCTCGACGACAGTGTAGTTGTGATCTCTCCCCTGAACCCTCACCAGCGATACAGGTTGCACGTCCAAAGCGGAGGTATGAGAACCCCACATCAGGTATAAAGCGACCGAAATACGTACCTGTTGCAGCAGACCCCCAACCCTCAACCTCTTACGCAACAACCTCCCCAGCAGCAGCACCTAATATACCCCCTTATTCCGCCCCCCGTTCTGTTAAGTCTACAATAATAGATCCCCAACCCTCCTACGCAACAGGGCCCCCATCAGCAGCACCTAATATACCACTAATTCCGCCCCCCGTTCTGTTGAGGATGTTATTACGTTCGAGTTAGTGCGATCCGCAGCCCCCACCCCCGCCTTGACTAGAAATCGGTATAGAGTCAGGGTCGACCCTAGAGCCCTGTATAGCAATGGATTGAGCGCGGGATACGCAGGGTAGTACAGCATATTATAGAGTTTGCTCTTCAGAATCGCGACGAGCGTGAGGTCAGGACGAGTCTGTCCTTTGGGTTCGGGTCAGATGACGGTGATGTAGACGATTATTGGGTGATAGTACCGTTTAGACGTTTGGCTGCTGAAGATGTAGAATATATATTAGGGCGTATAATGCAAGCCGTCCAAAGTAGTATAGCCTTCAATATGGACAACTTCACGGTAAATATTGACCGTGTATTCCGTGTTGCGGGTCATAGTGCCATACCGTACACTCTTAACTTCAATTCTCCAACTATTTACCGAAGGCATATAAACGTCGATCGTGGTTGCGGCTTTATAGCAGTACTCTTAGCACGTATGTTTACTGTACAAAATACACGGACTCAAAAAATTTGGCTGCCTACGATCGTTGAGCGTGCCCGTAAACTAGCTGTAGACTGTGAACTTGAATTTGACTGTAATATGGGTCCTGAAGAGCTGAGAAAGGTAGAACAGGAAATGAATGTGCGCATAGTTATATTTGGTTTGGATGATCGCCGCCGGACTGTGTATGTTTTTAAAAGCTGTGTGAGAGATCGTACAAGGCCCCTACTTATTTTAGGATTGTCAGGGACAACGTATCTCCCCATCCGTAATATAAGGGGGCTTTACGCGAGTTATGACAAAAGTCGAAAATATGGGAGACATCATGATTTGTGTAAGGGGTGCCTCGAGTTTGCGGATGATATAGTGAGACATTGTAAAGAATGTCACATGGTATGTGAGCAGTGTAAAAGCACCAAATGTGAAAGCCGTGTAGTTGAGAAGAGAGACTGTGATGTGTGTAGACGCACATTTTTCAATAATAGCTGCTTTGATCTCCATAAATCAATTGGTACGTGCAGGAAAATGAGAATCTGTGAATGTGGTATGTTTCACACAATGGATAATTGGGGAAAATTTAAGCACAAGTGCGACGTAATTCACTGTCCTACATGCCAGGAGGAATATAAGGCGGATGGAGTAAAGCATGTGTGTTATATGAAAGATGCTAAGCCTAAAAATAACCCTTGTATAACTGTGTACTACGATATAGAAACATATACGAACGCTGAAACCAAAGAGGTAATTCCACATTTACTTGTGAGCCAGACCATCTGTGATGAGTGTATGGGTATCGAATGTGACGAGTGCCCCAAATGCGGTAAACGGACAAACGTTTTTAAAACGAATGTCAGCGATAGTCCTGTGAAACTATTTGTGTCCTATATTGTCAAGTTAGCCGACAAGTTCAAAAAAATGACTGTGTATATTCTCGCCCATAACGGGGCAAAGTTTGACACGCAGTTCCTTTATAAGGAGTTGCTTGAACACGAATCCTCTGAGATATTTACAGGTGATCCATTGAAAAGAGGCAACAAATTAATACAGATGCAGATAAGAGGCAATGTACAATTTAAAGATACTTTATTATTCACACCTTGTAAATTAGCAAAGCTACCCAAGGTGATGGGAGTAGCAGCTGAAGTTTCCAAAGGATACTTCCCATACACTTTCCTCACCAGCGAGACTTTAAACTACGTAGGCCCACCACCCCCCAAACATTATTTTGACTGCATGGATGAACGTGAAGACTTTGATCGATACTACGACAGTTTTAATGAAAGTAACCCTTATAATATAGCTGATGAATGTGAGCGTTATTGCGTGAATGATGTGCGCGTGCTTAGAGTATGTTTCCAGGCCTTTAGAAGTATGTACATAGCCCGTTTCAAATGCGATCCACTGCAAGTCGCAACCACCATCGCATCATTATGTTTTACGGTGTTCAAGAATAACTTCATGCCTAAAGACACCTTAGCCATTATTCACCGAAACAACCCCCGCAGTTACGGACACAAGGCTATTTACTGGCTCATACACCTGCAGCAACAAACAGGTGTATACATAAAGCACGCCCGCAACACGGGTGAAGTACCCATTAAGATTAATGGACGTGTTTTTTGGGTTGATGGGTTAAGTGAAAACCGTGTCACTGGTGTGAAGACTGTGTATTCCTTTAATGGATGCTGGTGGCATGGATGCCCCCGCCCTGAGTGCGGTATCGTCGGAGATATCCACGGTAGATCTCCTGCCGACTGTCTTGCAGGGACCCGCACCCGCGATCAACTTATAGGATCACAGTTCACTCACAAAGTCTTGTGGGAGCATGAATATGATGCACGGATGGAGACAGACGATGTATACCGTGAGGAAATAAAAACGATCAAGCGTTCAATGGTGCTGGACCTCTCAAATGTGGTGATAGCTTGTTTGGAGGACGTACAAATCCATTCAGACTATACTTTCCACCTACGGTGGGCGTGAAGCTCCATTACTACGATTTCTGTTCTTTATACCCATACGTGATGAAGAGCCATCCGTACCCCGTGGGCGCTCCTGAGAAACTGGTGGGACCTAGCATACCCTCCATCAATGAATTTTCAAAAAATTTGAATGATCATTACTTTGGGCTCTCTTTCGTAGACGTACTCCCCCCACGCAATTTATGGATGCCGATCTTACCTGTCGTTATCGACGACAAGCTCATGTTTCCCCTGTGCGTGAAGTGCGCGGAAGAGGATAACGGCGAATGTAACCATATACCCCACCAGCGTAAGATCAGAGGCGTATATACAAGTCCTGAGCTGGCCCTAGCCGTACGCCATGGTTATAGAATACTGAAGATACACGAGGTGTGGAGGTTTCAGAAGCTCCCCAACCTTTTCACACCATATATAAACGCCTTTTTGAAGGATAAGGTTGAAGCATCAGGGTATCCGCGAGGAGTTGATACCGAAGATGAAAAGTCTGCCTATATTCAACGTTACCGCGACCGCGAAGGTATACAACTTGATCGTGTCCAAATTGTAAAGAATCCTGGCAAGCGCTTTAGTGCAAAGTTGTGTCTAAACAGTCTATGGGGAAAATTTGCGCAGAATACCGGCAGAGGGAACATTCATTTGGCACAAAGTTATAGCGATGTCTGGGATTATGCCAATGCCCCCGATAAAGAGGTCATGGAGATCGTGAATGTAGGTAATACTTACGTAATAAAGTACAACAACACTGAATTTGCCACAGATACCTCAAGGGTTACAAACATACCTGTGGCGAGCTTCACAACAGCCTACGCCCGTATAAAACTTTGGGGTCTATTGCATTCTCTTGGGCGGAGAGTATTGTATGCCGATACAGATAGCGTGATATTCACAGAGAGGGAGGGTGATTACATGCCCGCTATTGGGGAGTTCCTCGGCGAGCTCACTGATGAGATCAAGGATGAGTATGGGGACGACGCATACGCCGACTCTTTTATCTCAACAGGACCTAAGACTTATGGGGTACGGGTCAGGGTAGGGGATGAAATGAAATATATCGTGAAGGCAAAGGGTATTACGCTCAACCATGCGAATCGGGAGGTTGTTAACTTTGAGTCGTTGAAGGATCTAGTATGTTTGGAACCTCACCAACTAATTGTAGGCACCCACAATTTTCGGGCGCAGAAGCTGGGAGGCGTGAAGGAACTTAGGGGTACGATGGTGTGCCGTAACACCTATAGGAAACGTTACCAGTTACCTGGCACCTATGATACCGTACCCTTTGGATACCAATGATGCTTCTAACTCACACGTCTTGTATATAATCGTATCTATTTGTAAATATATATATATATATAACTTGAATATCTCGAATCGTATTTGTAAATATATGAATATCTCAATAAATCAAATAGCGTTTCACTTTCTCCTTTGTGTGTGTGTGTGTGTGTGTGTGTGTGTGTGTGTAGGTGAAAGTTCTAAGCTCCGCCCACTGCGTGAGTCATGCTACTATCTGGGAGTCCCTGCGTGGTCAGTCGACCGCAGTAAGCCCGAGAGATCAGACGTGTATTCAGATCAGACGTATATTGAAATGGCTACCTTTAATATCGCTTGCACAACGTTTATGAAATGGTATTCAGTAAAGTGTGAGGATGTGGTGGATACCGAAAAACTTCCTATTCCCCCTCCTATGCCTCTTTTAAAACCACATTGGATTGTGCGAAGTTCCAAGATGTACAAATACTCTACGGATGTTCTGGTGAGACTGTTGAAGGCTTTCGTTGCACAGACGATGTGCTGAAGTATGCTGCAGGGCTAAACTTTATAAAGTCTCACATACACCGTGAAGTAAAAGAAACAACGCGTGCAGAAGAGAAGCAGCAGGTATGGATAATGAGCCTTGTGGATGGGTGGTGTGACAAGCGGTATTACGTCATGCTACACCATGTCGATTACTCATACCCTACGTCTGAAAATGTGAATCTCGTGATCATGGACAATCTTAGGTGTTTTTATCACTATATTAACGTATATCATGATGAGGTTCATAGTGAGGTTGTGGCTAGTGCCATGCGTGAGTTTTTAACAGATTTTAGAGACGAGTATCGTTTGATGGGTAGAAAGGAAAAATATGAGCATATGTTCCTCTCAAATAGTGCGCCGGAGTGTGGAGATGATTAGCGCCTAGTTCTTATCCAAAGTGCGTAGGCTGGTAGTGACGAAACGGAAAAACAAATATGTGCAACAATTCGAGTCGTACGAACATGCCCATTCACGTATCATCGAGTCAGCCGCCCGTCGAACCGTTCCTGCCTGTGCCTCACACGGCTCATAGTTATCTCAGAGCTTGAACCGAGTAGACGTGCGCTCCTCGAATACGATGGAACTTCCTTTGAGCAGCATTCTCAACGCCTCGTACGATGTGTCCGTGACGAAATCGTTGCGCGTGTTCAGGCGTAATTCCGGTACCATTAGCTATGTACTGGAAACGGAATGTAGACCGACAAACAAACGGGTTTATTAAGTATCGAGGAGATGAATAGAATCTTTGTGATAGTTGATAAGTGGTGTGAAGATCGTTATAAAATACCTGCTAACGTAGGTACAAGAAGAGAGCAGATTAGTGACGCGCCCTCATACGCCGTTGTATGTACGTTGTGTATAAATAACGATCGGCCATGCATTGATATAAGGCTGATGTGGAAGAATGCTTCTGATAATAACGCTCTTATTCCTACGCGAAACCGTTTCATCCTCGACAGAATGTTTGAAATCGTCGGATTCCGTAAACTGAAACCTATATTAGACGCGCGTGTTACGGATATGCTTTATTTTGATACAGTTCTTGAATACGCATACACTGCTCTGCTCGATGGGTTTACCGAGTGTAGGACTGGTGAGAATGGTCTAGTGCTGGATGTTTATTTAAAAAGTTTAGACTCTTTGAAATACCATGAACTTTGGTACAAAGCAATTGATCGGTACAAGGCTGAGCTCACCTACACCGTTCACCCTGAAGAACTATTTCTTTATATAACGCGCAGTTGTCGTAACGATTTAGAAGATTATTTCAATTGCCGCTTTGTTGAGTGAAGAGTTCACGATTGAAAAGCTCGAGTCGGTAGAAATAAACCCTCGATTGGAAAAGCATTCTTATAAACTTGCGTTTAATAATGTAGCTAACGATGAACTCTTTGTGCGTGTTTTGATTGTATTCTAGACGTATTTAAAGATGACTTGCCAACCGTTGTAAAGTGGGGACAAAAATAGTACTGAACGATATGAAAGCCATTCATATCGAATACAGGTTTCCCTATACTTTAAGCGGTGAAATATTATTAAGCCGCATAGACTGCGTAATGCAGAGCAATAATGATGTAATTGTAAACTCGATTAAGACCGATTTTAGTATTTTGAAAAAAAAGTGAATTGTATATATATATTTTGCTTGACGATTATACGCATATTTCTATTGATTTGTGTTCATATATATATATATATATATTTTGCTTGATATTTCTCCTGTACTGTTATGTACATATTGAAGTGTATATGAAATGTATATTTTATTTTATATATCACCATAATTGTGTGTGTGTGTGTATATTTCTCCTGTACTGTTATGTACATATTGAAATGTATATGAAATGTATATTTATTTGAAATGTATATTTATTTTATATATAATTGTGTATATATTTCTGTTATGTACATATTGAAATGTATATGAAATGTATATTTTATTTTATATATATACATATCCATAATTGTGTGTATATATTTCTGTTATACGCATATTCCTCAAATGTATATTTATTTGAAATGTATATTTATTTTATATATATATATATCCATAATTGTGTGTATATATTTCTGTTATACACATATTCCTCAAATGTATATTTATTTTCTATATATTTATAATAAAAGAATGATGCAATGTTGTTTATTGTTATGCCTTCTACCACCGGTATTCTGTATACAACAGGTATCTGGCAATATTTAAGCCTTCTAAGCCAACTGGCTGATTAGGAGTCTATAATAGTGTATACAATAGAACATGGAGCTATCTGGCAACTCAGCCAACTGGCTGATTAGGCGTATATAATAATAATGTATGCAGAAATACTGCTAAAAGAGGTATCTGACAACCAGCCAACTGGCTGATTAGGAGTCTATAATAATAATGTATGTAATAATACTGCTAAAAAGAGGTATCTGACAACCAGCCAACTGGCTGATTAGGAGTCTATAATAGTGTATACAATGGAATACATGGCGCTATCTGGCAACTCAGCCAACTGGCTGATTAGGCGTATATAATAATAATAATGTATGCAATAATACTGCTAAAAAGAGGTATCTGACAACCA
The DNA here is from genome assembly GCA_023014485.1 of Bathynomus jamesi. Lineage (NCBI taxonomy): Eukaryota > Metazoa > Arthropoda > Malacostraca > Isopoda > Cirolanidae > Bathynomus > Bathynomus jamesi. The sequence continues at coordinate 298,806 of JAJOZX010005606.1, forward strand.
GCCAACTGGCTGATTAGGAGTCTATAATAATGTATACAATGGTATCGCGGTATCTGGCAACTCAAGCCATTTACGCCAACTGGCTGATTAGAGCCTATAAAACAACGCCAACTCGCTGGAAGTCTTAATGTGCACTTGGCTCCTGCCAGGTGAACACCTCTCCTCCTTTCTCTCCTCCTCCTTCTTTCTCTTGGGGATAACGCCGCCTCCAAGTTTTCCCCCACCCCCCTTTGCAACAACCCCCTTTGCAACAACCCCACCCCCTTTGCAACAACCCTTTGCAACAACCCCCACCCCCCCTTTGCAACATTACATAATAACCTGCAACATTCCTGCACTCTCCCCTTTTTCGGCTATACTACTCTCGTAATGCCCCATTTCCCGCGCAAAGGGATAACATACCTAAGTGAGCCTGTTTTATTTTTTCAATGAATAGCCGTCCAAAGAAGATTCAAGAACTATTGTTAGCTACAAATTTTGAGATGCCGCCGAAAGTCACTTTGGAATGCATAGAGTTGTAATTAAATTTTGTTTAGTGCAGTACTATAAAAGGTTGTTTTTTTTCATTGAAATACTGTTGTAACAAAATTCTGCAGTCACCTTTAAACACATTTGATCATAATGCATTGATTATAATGACTGTGGTATCTATAATGACTACAATACATTCATTTTGTCGTAATACTAATGTACTCATATTGAAAACACGTACAATTGTGATGTATTTAAATGAGAAGCATTATTTTTATACCTAAAGTGCTTTTTCCTATATTCGTTTTTGAAAAAAAAACGCATTTATGTTTAATTGAAAACAATACGTTTTTTTATTGTAATGCTGCTACCAAAATCTAAAAACACATTAGTTACTTGATGTTAAGGTGCTTCAAATCTTAATTAATGCGTAGCCCAGCAATGCTTAAAACGTGACTGCAGGTAATATGTTAAAAACTGTGTATTCCAAAACACATTATTGACACTAAGGTTATCGTTTCGTAGTGAAGAAAAATGTTATGAAGTCATTCGGCAAATAGCTATTACTTTACATACGTATAGGTTACAGTCAATTTGTGAAACCAGTCATTTCACGTAATGCCTAAAAATTTCAGGCATTTTCATTTCGCGTAATACTTGTGACCCTTAAACATAGGTAATACGCACTACTAACCCAACCTAACCTAACCCAACCTAACCTAAC
>JAJOZX010005606.1:305000-307196 GCA_023014485.1 Bathynomus jamesi
TTTCTCTGGATCACCCTTTAGATCTTATGCAAAGTAGGTTAGTTCAGTTTATAGTACGATAAAAGGTGAATATGTACAACTTAAAGTACAATTAAATGCTGACAATCCTTTCCACAAGTAAATTAAACTTGACAACTTTGCTATGATAAAAATTAGTACAAATTTAACTGAAAGGGAATGGTACAGTCATTACAAAAAGGTTGGTTCAACATTATACAGGGTGATTACAAAAGAAGTATACAATTTCAAAAATTTATTGTGATCAAACTATTTCTGATACAAAAATAATAATAATAATAATAATGTCAATGGAAAAAGTAACTCTCAAAGATTTTTTAGTTTACGGATGTTCAATATGATTTCCGTGGATAACCCTGGCAATGTCCAAACGATATTCAAACGATATTCAAACTCTTTCCACACTTTCCGTAAGATATCTCGGTCAATGGATGCTATGGCTTGACGAACCCGGTTTTTTCCCGGTTGTTTTTCCGGGTTACCCCCGGAAATCATATTGAACATCGCTAAACTAAAAAAAAACTTTGTGAGTTACTCTTTCCATTGACATTATTATTTTTGTATGAGAAATAGTTTGATCACAATAAATTTTTTAAATTATATACTTCTTTTCTAATCACCCTGTATTTTAAAATGTGACCTGTCGAGCAGAACCAACCATACTGAGTACAAATTTAAATCGAAAATTTCACACTTTTAACGAAACCTTTTATGCTCTCTATATTGCTCACAGACGGGAGAAGGGAGAGAATAAACTTTAGTGGTGTTTACTACATTTTTTTTTATGTTGCTATTCCAGCATGCAGTTTTTCAAGTACTTTTTTCTGGTAGTTTATGGCTACTTTAATTAATACGTGTATTATTTTTGTCTAATTGTGCGTTTGGCACCTGATGTACAGTCCATCGCAATAGTTCCGCTCCACCCTCTCGCGAGTTTGGACTTTATATGCGAAAATGAATGTTAGAATTATTCATTTTTATATGTATATTAATATATATTATTTAATATATTTTTGTCGCTGGGTTGAAATCACAGTTTAAAATTAGATGCTCTTCGAATCGTAATCTGACACGCTGAATTACAGTGTCCTTCGAATTTTGGGATCATTCGTGATGTAATACTTTTTGTTATATCGTGATTCGATATTAACACTTACAATAAGTTGTATTCCTCTACATTATGATGATTAATTTCAGGTATTGTGCGATTCCATATAAACAGTTTGATCTCGTAAACCATCGTTTTTTGGTGTAGCGAAAGGAGAGGAGGAGGACGAGAGGGGGCGGAGATAGCGAGAAGGAGAGAGGGAAGCGGAGAGGGAGGGAGTGAGGGTGGGGAGAAGAGATTGCGTTGCCTCCACCTCTCGGAGAGGGTGGAGCGGAACTATTGCAGGGGACTGTACATCTACTGTATTTTCACTATTTTATTTTATAGACATACAGTATATAGGTACTGGAAGTTTGAATAGCCACTCCCTATTTTTAAATTCTTATTGCTCCTAAACGAAAAGGGATATGAAAAAAATTCTTTAACTGAGATGAAGCTTATATATTACCGTTTACTTTTACAAATTGAAAAGCTTTAATACAAAGTTAAAGTTCAACGTATGCTCAAGCATTGTCCACGCACTTCTGTAACCTTACGGGTACATTTTCAACAGATTTTGTCAAGAAGTCACGTGGTACATTACCAAAAACTCACGAATTTTGTTTTCAAGTTCATCAATGGTCCTTTGTTTTGATTTGTACACTTTTCTTTAGCCCAGTCCCACAGAAAGAAGTCGCATGACGTTAAATCTGGACTTCGAGCAGGCCATTCCATTGGCCCTCGATGACCTAACCACCGTCCGGAGAAGTGGTTCTCTAATGGCAAGAACAGTTATGCAAAATGTGGTGGAGCCCCATCTTTCATGAAGAGAAGCTCTCCAGCATTTTCCCACTCAGAAAGTAGGCCACACAAAATTTTGGAGCATCTCCAAGTATCGCTCACTGTTCATGGCATCTCGTAGCAAGTACGGGCCGACAAACTGTGGCGAACTCATTCCATACCAAACGGTTACCTTGGGCCTGGACTGCATTCTTTCAGCTGTTCTAGCTGGATCTCGTTCTGCTCAATAATGATAGTTGTGGCGATTAACAATCCTCCAACATGGAAAATAGCTTATTGGACGACAGAAG